>PVLA01003034.1:0-232904 GCA_004027455.1 Hydrochoerus hydrochaeris
TTCCTTTTTGAGACGGTCTCACTATGCAGTTCAGGCTGGTTTTCGAGTTCACTTTGTAGCCCAGGCTGATCTCGAATTTCTAACAATCCGAGTGCTGGGATTACAGGCTTGCACCACCATGCCTTGCCTCCACTTTTTAATTTGTGAGATCGCGTGTCGTTAGCCTAATCTGGCTTTAGGATTGTGAGTCTTCTGCCTCAACCTAAACGATGGGATTATGGATATAGTTAATGCGCCATCTGGCATTCCAGTTTCCTATTGTTAAAATCCATCTTTTAGGCGAGGGCAGCTAAACCTGGGTTTGCGGTTGACAGGGCTGGGGCGGGCCTCAGCATGTGCGCACGCGCGGAGAGCTGGCTGGCCCCCTGGGCGGCCAGACTGCGCACGCGCAAAGGGCGTGCTAGTTCCGCCCACCGCTGGGGTCGTCGGCTTCGTGCGCAGCGCCTCGGGTATAAATACGACGGCGCTGGCAGTCCTTCGCTAGCTCTTACGCGTCTGAGTGGCGGGCTATTTCGCCGCTGCCGAGGACTGACCTGACTGTGCTATCCGCGGACCATGGCGGACGAGGGGAAGTCATACAACGGTCAGTGTGGGCGTCGGACGGAGGAGAGCCGGCAGGGCGCCGCGAGGACCGGGCGGGCCTGCGAGGGGTGGCCCTGGGCCTCGAGCTGGCTACGCAGGCCGCGGGGGCGGGGTCGATGCAGAGAGCGGACCCTGCGGCCCGGTGTCCCCAAGGTGGGTCGGGCTGGTGCTTGTCACCCTGAGCTGGGCCCGGGCGCCTTCCACTCGTGTATTCTTCCTCCTTTGGTCAGTTGAGATCCGTGCCAGGGATATAAGTAGACTTGTCTGGCAGTCTACTAGTAGCCTACTATGTTTTTAAAACTGTAAGTTTGTGCTAGGTTTTGCAAGCTTTACCACTGAGCTACATCCTCCTCCCCGTGGTTTATTTTGAGCGTGATATTAGAGTTTAAACCCAGAACCTCGTGAATGCTAGGCGAGCACTCCGCTGAGCTACATTCCAGCTTTTTTTTTTTTTTTGAGACAGAATCTCATGAAGTTACCCAGGCAGGGCTCGAACTTGATATCCTCGTGCCTCAACCTCCCAGATCTCTGGGATTATAGGTTTGTGCCGCCTCCACTGGCCCACGGAGTAAAAATTTTTTTTCCCGCAGGTACTGGGGATTGAACCCAGGGCCTTCAGACAGAGTTACATCCCCAATCCTTTTTATTTAGTGTTGTTTTTGTTTTTGTGTTTTTGAAACTGGGCCTTGCTAAATCGCTGAGTTGCCCAGTATGTGCTGGAACTTGGATTTGTCCTACTTAAGCTTCAGAATGTTAGGGTTACAGACTTGAGCCACCATATCAGGCTGCATAGACTTTTCTTAAGACACACCTGTAATCCCAGCACTCAGAAGGCCGAGGTGAGGGGATGGTGAGCTGAAGGCCAGCTAGAGCTGCATTGCAAGATCCTGTCCAAAAAAAAAAAAAAATTCTAGAAGTTGTTTCTGCATAGCAGGAGTCAGATCACATTCTTGGAGTGAATTCTTGGACCCTTGGTTAAGTACCATATCTGTCACCAGAGTGTGAATCTCATAGTTCTCTTTCAAGTTAAAGGGCATTTCTGGTTTAAGAAAACCAAAATCATTTCATAAACTGCAGAGTAACAGTTTGAAAATAATTCGATTTTTTAGGACCTCCTTAAATTGGTTATGTCTGTAATCGGCCTTTGTATTATAGAGAAAGCAGTAGTGAGCAGCAGATTTAAGGTAGCTTTTGTGGTCTGATTTGTGACCAGTTACATTTTGATTGCTCAGGCTTCTACATTCCACTTCTCTTTGTGGTTCCTGTCTGTTTCATTTTTCAAAACCCTACACAGTTTTCCAGGCACTTTTCTCTGATGCTTCCATCCCAGAGAGAGTTTTTCCCTGTGGAAAGGCAGAAGAGTTGCACAGAGGTGACCTCTGTAGTTAGTGTCTCTTTTGGTGGTGCAGGGTACTAAAAAGTGGTAGCCACAACAAGATAGCTACATCAGTGATTAATATACTATTTTGGGTATCTTTTTCACCTCCAGAGCATGATGACCGAGTTACCTTCCCTCAAAGAAGAAAGAAAGGCCGGGGTCCTTTCCGATGGAAGTATGGTGATGGTAACCGTCGTTCTGGTAGAGGCAGTTCTAGTGTTCGGTCTTCCCGGCTTGAGGAGGACGACGGAGATGTGGCTATGAGTGAAACCCAAGATGGTCCCCGCGTACGATAGTGAGTGATAGTCTGCTTTTAGTGTCTCAGTAGGTCATAATGCTGTCTCTTTCTTGTCTTCCTATTGGAAGAGTGATACTAGTTTAATGGTTCAAGAGATAGCCTTAGTCATCTTAGCAGTACAGAATGGTTCTTCCTGTTGTTTATGGACATCGAATTTTCTGCTTTCCCACAGCAACCCCTACAGTTCTCGACCTAACCGGCGGGGCGATGCATGGCATGATCGAGATCGCATTCATGTTACTGTTCGGAGAGACAGAGCTCTTCCAGAGAGAGGAGGGGCTGGCACCAGCCAGGATGGTACTTCTAAGAACTGGTTTAAAATTACAGTGAGTGTCTTGAGAAAGTAAATAGGGAAGGAGAAATGGGATGGGTGAAGAAAGAAGATGTTTCCCAGTTTTTTGCAAATATCTGTCTTCTTGACTAGTTCATGAGCTGGTAGCCATGTTTTCCTATTTTAGACCTATGAGTTCAAGAAAGGGAAGTGGGAATGTGCAGGGTAACATGAGATGTGATAACTCCCCTGAATGGTCCATTTGGCTCAAACTGAATGTGAAGTTTGGGGTCCCCTCCCTGGAATTCTCTGGTGGACAGGCAGGGTAAAATTAATGTCTTGGACCTTCTAGAATTTAAAACACCTGGGGATATAGCTCAGCAATACAGTGTCTGCCTGGCAAGCACAAGACCCTGAGTTTGATTCCTGGTACGACCCCACCAAAAATTTTTGTTTGTTTTTTGTTCTTTTGAGACAGGGTCTTGCTATGCAGTTCATGCTGGCCTTGAAACTTACTCTGTAGCCCAGGCTGGCCTCAAACTTGCAACAATCCAAGTGCTGGGATTACAGGTGTGTGCCACCACAGCAGGCTAAAATTTTTTTTTTTTTTTTTTGAGACAGGATCTCACTTTGTAGTCCAGGCTGACCTGGAACGAAGCAATCTTCCTGCCTCAGCTTCCCAAGTGCTGGGATTACAGGTGTGCTCCACCATGCCTGGCCAATTTATTTTCTAAATTTTTTGGTCCTGGGACCAGTGCAGGGCTATGCAAATGAGAAGTGTGTGCTGTACCATTGGACTGCACCATAGCCCTGCAGGATCTATAAGAGTTGGCAGAGGGTATAGAGGAGTCCTGGATGAGATCTACTTTTCTGCCTTGGTATATGGTGCTGCTTTTTTCTCTTGCCAGATCCCTTATGGCAGAAAATATGAGAAGTCATGGCTCCTGAGCATGATTCAGAGCAAGTGCAGTGTCCCTTTCACTCCTGTGGAGGTAAGAAAGAGATGACCTGGCTGGAGCTAGTTCTGGGCTCCAAGACTCACACAATGTTTTAATTTCGTTTTCTGAGCTCAGGTTCTGTACAGAGCCACATCCTCAGCCCTTTTTTTATTTTGAGACAGGGTGTTGCTAAGTCTCCAAATTGCTCAGGCTGGCCTCAGACTTTCAGTCCTTTTTCCTCGGCCCACCACAGTGCTGGGATTACTGGTGTGCCCAGCTGAATCTAGCTGTCATGTTTCCTCTTACAGTTTCATTATGAGAACATGCGGGCCCAGTTTTTTGTGGAGGATGCCAGCACTGCCTCTGCATTGAAGGCTGTGAACTACAAGATTTTAGACCGAGACAATCGAAGGGTAAGTGTAGAGGTGTAGTGTGACTGGAGAAGGGCCTACTATGCAGAGCAGGGATAGGTCTGTGGGTTCGGGTTCCTGGAGTTCATGCTTCTGTCTGTCTTGTCTCTAGATCTCCATCATCATCAACTCCTCTGCCCCACCCTACACTGTACAGAATGAACTAAAGCCAGAACAAGTGGAGCAGCTAAAGGTGAGGCCACCTCATAGATTGAGTATTGCAACCCAGTCTTCCCACTTTCTGCCCCATATCACCCCAGTGACTCCTGAACCCGTGTCTTCCTCCACAGCTGGTCATGAGCAAACGGTATGATGGCTCCCAGCAGGCACTTGACCTCAAGGGTCTCCGTTCAGACCCAGGTATGGCTCATGGCAGTGATTCTCAGGCCAATGTCTGTAGGGGAAGTGTGAGGATGGTTTTGTGCTGCTGATGACCCAGCTGGTCTCTCAGACTTCTCTTTTTGTTTATTTACTGAAGATTTGGTGGCTCAGAACATTGATGTTGTTCTTAGTCGTCGAAACTGTATGGCAGCGACCCTGCGAATCATTGAGGAGAACATCCCTGAGGTGAGGGCCTGGCTGGGTGGGACAGGTAAGATGGCCTGGGCTTAGATTTGCACTGGGCCATTCATCAGTGACCCTGTTCTCACCTTTCCCTGAAGCTGTTGTCCTTGAACTTGAGCAACAACAGGCTGTACAAACTGGATGACATGTCTAGCATCATGCAGAAGGCTCCCAACCTGAAGATCCTCAACCTTTCTGGAAATGAAGTGAGGATTGAAGGATTGAATTGGTAGCTGGGTGGAGGATGTGGAGCTTGCACCTGGGAGGCAAGAGAGTGTAGAGATGAGGCCCACTGCTCCCCTTACAAGCCCCTTCCATTTCTTTGCAGTTGAAATCTGAGCGGGAGTTGGACAAGATCAAAGGGCTGAAACTGGAAGAGCTGTGGCTTGATGGGAACACCTTGTGTGACACCTTCCGGGACCAGTCCACATATATCAGGTCAGTGGTGGCCTCTGTCCCCCCTCCTGGGGACCTTCACCCTCTGGGAGGCTGAGGTAACACATCCTGACCAGTGCCGTCTGCAGGAGACGTGCAGCCCTGACATGGAACCACCTATCTACTGAGAGAATGTGTGCTTCTCTCTTTTGTCTGTCTTTGTCTCCCAGCTCTGTCCTGAGGTCTGTGCTTCCTTAACTGACACCATATGCTGATTCTGTGGTCTTTTTTTTCTCCCTCCTGAATGCAGCCTTTTCCAGAATCTCCATACCCTGTTGTTCTGGGAAGGGTACTTCCCTTTTCTGCTCTGATTGGAGGTATCTGATATTTGCCCCACCTGTTGGGTTACCTTGAGCCAAAATGGGCCAAAAGCCTGGTGTCCTCACTGGGACTTGAGTCAAATGGTCTGTCCCTGCTTTATCTCATGATTGCCCCTCTTGCCTTTGTGCCAAGAGGGATGACCTCTTTGTGATTCACTTGCTGAAAGCTGTGGCGTGGACTTGACAGCCCACGCTGAGGCCCCTGGAAGCTGGAACTGCACCATCTGTCTTGCTTGCTTGTCCAGTACTGTGAACTGGATCTTCCCTGGGAAAGAAACCTGGGTTCTCAAGATACGTGACAAGAGCCAGGGCCCTGCCAGCAGGCATGGGCATCTCCAGGCATGTGCTGGGCGTGGAGGCCTTGGGGGCACAGGCTGCCAAGGAACCGAACAACTTTGCGGGGCATTGCCCCACACTCACACTGCACGTCACCCTGCTTGGCCCCAGAGGATGGCTGGTTAGCCAGAGACGGGTAAGATTCCTCAGGGAAGGAACAACCTAAGACAGGCACAGTCGCAGAGGGGCCATCAGGAAAGAACTTGGGGGCCAACAGAGGTGGGGCACAGACCCTCACCCCCCCAACTTTGCAAGGGCCTGAACCCTCACCCTCAGAGGGAGGTCTCCAGCCCCCATGGCTCTTTGGCTTCCCACGCCTGGCTCAGATCAGGACCCAGGTAGCAGACAGACCTGGTCAGTGACCACTGCCCTCCCACCTGCCCAACACCCTGCAACACGATTTGCCTATTTTCTCCCTTGGACTGTGGGGTAGGGAAAGCTGAAGGAAAGGGCTGCATCAGGGTGTCGCTTTCTGTTCCTCTTTTCTAAGTATTTCTTGGCTTCTAGTTCTTTTCCTTCTCCTGTTTATCTCATCTCTGTTCCCCTGCCTCAGCCTGCTTTTAGCATTTTCTCTTTTTCCTTCCTTTCTTTCTCTGTTGCCACCTCTCCTAAGCCTACCTTGCCTATCCCCTGCCCCCACATACTGTGCCATCCCTGTGGTGTGTTCTGGTCTTGGCCAAGGCCAGACCTGGCAGGACGGATGGACACCCGGTGAGGCAGCGGAGCCCCTGGGCTCCCACCCCACTCCCTCCCCCTGGGGCTGCACAGGTGAGTAGGTGGAAGGTAAGGGGGGCCAGGTGGGAAAGAAGGGCCTGGGCTTAAGGCCCAGGCCATGTGCTACTGCCTGTTATTCTCAGGCGGGCATGAGAAGAGCTGGCCCTCAGGGCCGCCTGGTGGTCTGGGTGCCTGAGCAAGTGGGGGTCACCCTTCCCTGAGTGCAGGCTGGGTCCAGTGATGAGCAGGATGGGAGGGGCTGTCCCCAGGTGTGGGTACGTTTGCTCCTAGAGCAGCCCTGGCGGCATGGTGGCTCGAGGTGTCACTCACTTCTGTTCTGTTCCTGACAGCGCCATTCGTGAACGATTTCCCAAGTTACTACGCCTGGTAAGTGTATGAGATGTTTCTTGTTCTCACTCTGAAGGTCTTGCTAAACCTGTTTTATGTGGCCATTAAAGACCTGGATCCCTTTGAGAAGCTGATAAAAGTGATTATTCTTTCCAGAAAAAAATATTTAGGCAAGAGATGTATATATCAGTGTTCTTGAACACTGCATGTTTTTTCATAGTGTTCCGCAACATAGTGGGTGGCATTGAACTCACTATGTAGCCAGGGATGGCCTTGGCCTTGTCAGTCTCTTGCCTCAGCCTCTCAAATCCTGGGATTACAGGCATGGGCTACCAAACCTGGCTTTATTCTTTACACTTGACTTTAACTCTTCATGATTAGCTCTGCCATCTGCTTGCACATCCAAACTACTTTCTTTCTCTGATTTATACTCAGCTGTCTTTTTTCCACAGGATGGCCATGAGTTACCCCCACCAATTGCCTTTGATGTGGAAGCCCCCACAGTGTTACCACCGTGCAAGGTGAAGAGGACAGTGGGAATGTTGTTGGGGGTGGGTGGCTGCTTCTGTGCACTCAACCGAACATCTTGATTTCAGGGAAGCTACTTTGGGACAGAGAATCTGAAAAGTCTGGTCTTACATTTCCTGCAGCAGTGAGTACCCCAGGGCCCTGAGGCTGGGTGGCCACCAGGTCCGTCTATGAGTATACACTGCAGCACGACAAGGTTTCCTTTTGTTTTCCTACAGGTACTATGCAATTTATGACTCTGGGGACCGGCAGGGTCTCCTGGATGCCTACCACGATGGGGCCTGTTGCTCGCTGAGCATCCCTTTCATACCCCAGAACCCTGCACGGTGTGTTCACAGGGCTGCTCCCTACAGAGGCAGGGCATATTGATGCCCATCCCCTACCCCCCTCTGACCATCCCTTTTCTCCCTCCTCCTCCCCAGGAGCAACTTGGCCGAGTACTTCAAGGACAGCAGAAATGTGAAGAAACTTAAAGACCCTAGTAAGTGTATGATAGGAGCAAAACAGGGTGGCTGAAGAGAATAGAGGGGCAAAATTGCAGAGTTTGGGAATGCATGGCCATCCCAACACTGCCTTCTCCCTCACCCCCAGCCTTGCGGTTCCGGCTACTGAAGCACACACGGCTGAATGTTGTTGCCTTCCTCAACGAGTTGCCCAAAACGCAGCATGATGTTAATTCCTTCGTAGTAGACATCAGTGCCCAGACAGTAAGCACTGTGTCTGTCCTGGCTGAAGCCTGGCATTGGGAGGTGGGTGGCACATGAATTGGCTAGGCAGCTTACATTATATCTGATACTCCTTTTCTCTGTTTCAGAGCACACTACTGTGTTTTTCTGTCAGTGGGGTCTTCAAAGAAGGTAAAGGTCTTTGAGTCCTGACTTGGCATGATCCCTTCCTTAGTGAGATCTTTCTTGGCACTGAAGCTTCCCAGCTGCATTCTGTTCCTTTTCTCCCCAACCTCCTCTTCCCACCCTGATCTTAGTTTTGTTGGGCCAGTGGGCAAGTTCCAGTACCCCTGAGCCTTAGAGTCCTTGCTTACAGGATGGGATTTCTAATGCCCTCTTGGGGAGGTGGTATACTGGTAAGTGACCGAGGGCTTGACGTGGGGCCTGCACACAGGTGCTCTAGCCTTAGTAGTTGTTATGTTGCCATTCTCCCTGTCTTCTGACCTTTCAGCATGCTCCACTCCCATTTAAAGGTAGAATCATTCCCGTCTGGCCTACTTAGGGTTCTTTGTATCAGTGGCCATGGTTTGAGAACCTGTATATATCCAGAGCATGATCAGGTCTAAGGTCTTCACTGCTCTTCTCATTGTAGTGGATGGAAAGTCTCGTGATTCTTTGCGAGCGTTTACCCGGACATTTATTGCTGTTCCTGCCAGCAATTCAGGGTGAGTCTTATACAATGCTGGGTTCCAGTTGAGCCCCTGGCCAACAGTGTGGTAACTGGAAGGGAAAGTCAGTCCGTATGTGTTCACAAAGGCAACAGGAGATCAAAGGCTCTCTGAAGAGTTTGGCCCTGCACTGGACTGTCTATGTTTTTATCCTGGCTCCATTACTTCCAGCTATAGGCGAGAAAATTTGTACTATAGTATTCACTTCCTAACTCTGTTGGGAAGATAATAAAAAACAAATGGGTAGCAGCTGCCCATGGGGTAAGGGGAGGTCTAATTCATTGTGGGGAAGAGGACCCTTCCAATGTGGAGTCTTTGGGAGGTGGATGGTAAAAGTCACAGTTAAGAGTGGGAGGGGACACTGAGGTACTAAAAGGCTTCATCTAGTGTTGGAGAAGAAATAATTTTGGGAACGAGCTTATTTGTCCATCCAGGTGTTTAAGATTTTGCTCTCTTTTATTTTTTCTTCAAGGCTGTGTATTGTAAATGACGAGCTATTTGTGCGGAATGCAAGCCCTGAAGAAATCCAAAGAGCCTTCGCCATGCCTGCACCCACACCTTCCTCCAGCCCAGTACCTACGCTCTCCCCTGAGCAGCAGGAGATGCTGCAGACATTCTCTACACAGTCTGGCATGAACCTCGAGTGGTCCCAGAAGTGAGTATGGGGCATTTGTAGGATCACAGGCAAACTGAGCAAGGGCTGGCAGTGAGGAATGCTGGTTTTTGGGTTTTTTTTTTTTGAAATGCTGGTTTTTAAAGACAGAACATTCTTACAGGTTAAAAAAAAGGCTCATGTTCCCATGACAGGTATTTTTTAAGGATACAATAGAGAGATTCTAACTGAGTGCTAAGGCACAGGGTATGTTCACAAGATACTGAAAAATTATTTTCAAGAAATGGTTATTTACTGGGCGTGGTGTTGAAAATCAGTAATTCCAGCACTTGGGCAGTTGAAGCAAGAAGAAGAAGATTGGGAGTTTTGAGGCCGGCCTGAGTTAACTACACAGTATGATCTTGTCAAAACACCAAAAAAAAAAAAGTGTTAAATTTCAAAGTAACAATTTAAATACAGTTTGTTATTCTTAATTTTAATCTGGCATGATCATTGTAAACATGAACTTTTTTTTTTTTTTTGGTACCAAGGATTGAACTCAGGACTGCGTGCTTGCAAGGCAGGCGCTTATGCTGCTGAGCTAAAATCCCTAGCCCTGTAAACATGAACTTTGACCATTTTTCTCTAAATTGATTCCTTGTTCTAATCTGTAATAATTGAAAATTTTCTAGGGCTGTATTTACCATATTTAATTTTTGTGTTTTGATAAAGGCTATTTCTCAAATTTAAGCTGATCCTGCACTGTTACCCTGGCTGGTCAGACAGGTCCTCCTGAGTGTTTGGACCAGTCTGCACCACCCTGCTCTCCTCTGCAGTCTCTGCTGCCCCACAGCTTCCCTTCCCACTGCCCTAAATGCTTGCCTACCAGTGTAAAAACTGCCTTGGCCTCCTTGGCTTGTTAACTTTGACTGTTAACTATTGTTTCATTTCTGGGGACAGTGAGTGCAGCAGTGTACAGTTGTTGGGAAACCTGGGTGTTGTCTGTGTAGGGGTTGTCGGAGTCACCTTGTGGTCAGGGTGGCTGGCTGCGCTTTAGTTCCGAAGAGCTGTCTCTTCTTCCCCCACCCCAGATGCCTCCAGGATAACAACTGGGACTATACCAGGTCTGCCCAGGCCTTCACTCATCTCAAGGTAAGGTTTGGGATATGATAGCATATGCCTGTGACCCCAGCATTCAGGAAGCAGAGGCAGGAGGGTCCCAAGTGGAAGCCAGCCCTAGACACATGCCCTGAGAAGGGCTGGAGGCCAAGCTCTTCAGAGCAGGGGTGCTGCAGGCAGGCTGACCATGGCTTCCTCTCCAGGCCAAGGGCGAGATTCCGGAAGTGGCGTTCCTGAAGTGACTGCGATGCGACCTCTGTAAATAGCCCTTGGATACTGTCTGGCTGTCACCCCTCGTCGCTGTCGCCGTCACCCTGCAGCTGTGATGCAGAGGCCGGTGCCCCTCCCTGCCTCCCAGACACTTTGACTGCCTGGAATCGAGAGAGGTTGTGCTGCGGGGCTGAAGGCCACGGTTGTTCTGCAGACTGACGCTAAACTACCCGAAGGACTAGGTGCTTGGTGTACTTAACCCCGGGACCCCTCTACTTTTTAAGATAAAGCGTAATAGTGCGTTTAAGTCGCCTGGTTTCTTGTAGCGTGGGGGAAAGCGCGCCGAGGGACGGGCTTCCCGAGCAGCAGGAAGGCCGCCCCGGAAGTAAAGGCGCCCAGCGACTGGGAGTCCCGGAGGCGGAAGTGGCCCGTCGCGGTCATGGCGGCGCCCTGGCGGCGCTGGTCCGCGAGGCTGCTGCTTTCGTTGCGGCCCCTGCACGCCGGGCCCCCGCAGCGAGATGTGCTGCTCTTCGAGCACCAGCGAGGCCGCTTCTTCGCTATTCTCGGGTGGTTCTGCGCCGGCCAGGGTGTCTTCTGGGCCTCGCTGGCCCTAGCGGCTCTGTCCCCACCCCCGGCCCGAGCGCGGACTGGGGACCCTGAGGCCTCCGACCGCGGCTGGGGAGACCTGAGCTCGGCGCTGTGGCGCTATGGGCTGGCCGCATGCTGCAGCGCCATGGGTAAGGCGAGCCCCACAGCGAGACAAGGGCAGCGCACGCCCTTTGGCCTCCAAGCAAGTTCCTCAAATTCTTGCCTTTTCTCCCCTTTGTCGAGCGATCGAGGTCAGTTGAAAGGTGGGTAGGCTCTGGGGCGCGTGGTGGAAGTGGATTTCAAGTTCGCGTTCCACCTGGGTAACTGAGAGAGCCCTCATCAAACAGTTCAAACATTTGGGGTGTAGTTCAGCGGTTGAAAGAAAAAAAAGTGGGTGAATCAACACAAGATTGTATTTTAAAAGGAACTCAAAGTGTTGTGGTGACAGTTTAGTGGAGGGCACTGGAAAGGCTGATGCTTAGCCCTCCAGTGCCTTACTTTGCTTGTCCTGTAGGAACCCTGGTACTTGGTGCCGGTCTGGTCTTCTCTCTCCGATCTGTGCGCTCAGTGATGCTTCGAGCCGGAGGGCAGCAGGTGACCCTCACCACTTATGCCCCCTTTGGCTTGGGGGCTAGCTTTACTGTTCCCTTGAACCAGGTGTCTTGCATGGCCCACCGAGGAGAAGTCCCTGCCATGCTGCCTCTGAAGGTCAAAGGCCGACGCTTCTACTTCCTCTTGGACAAAGCTGGACACTTCCCTAATGCTCAGCTCTTTGACACCACTGTGGGTGCCTACCGGAGCTTATAAAAAACAAGATCATTCACATCTCCCAGAGGCAGATGAAAAGTGTAACAGCAAATAAAAGAAGTCAAAAGGCAGCTGCCTGGTCCATGCCTTTTTAGCTCTCAGTAATTTCTTCTGTTTACTTTAATATCAAAAATTCAATACCAAGATGAAGAAAGTCGTTAATATATTTGGTACAAAAACAGCAACAGGAAGAAAGGTGGATAGAGGTAGGTAGCATCATGTTTCCCTCTTGGAGGGAAAAGTGAGACTTTAAGCATAAACAGCTGTATGAGGTTAAAGGATTACATACACTTGGGCAAGGAGTTGACTGCAGAAGGAACTGGGGATGCGCTTCAGAAAAGGGACAGGTGCAGCCCAACAAGAACATCAGTCTCACAGGAGCCCCTCTCCAGAGACTGCTGCGGGTTAGCTTCAGACTGCACAACCTGGAGCACCAAAACCACACACCATAATGCCAGATTCACCCAGGAAGAGTTCTGTGGGAGACAACAGGAATGTGAGGAACGAGGTCATCTCAGACTCAATCCTCCCACCCACACCAGTCTATGCAACAAGCCCTTCCATTCGTCAGCCTGACCCTAATGGGACAAGCCACTAGTACCCTGGGTGCTTTTATAGCTACACACTGACTGGGTCTTTATCCCTAGGTCTCACTTCAGCATTGCGTAGGCTGGAATAAAACTGCAGAGAGGTTCCAGGGGGTGTCCATGAAATTTTCTGGGCTTCAGGGCAGCTGCAAGGTCAAACACAGTTGTGAGAAAGGACTGGCACAAAGACACCCTAAGTCTAGGTGCCCTTTGAGACGAGGACAACAGGTGAGGATATAATGGGAGGTTCTAGGACTTGTTTTGCAAGGAGAAGGTAACACCAGTGAATGTTCCTCCCTCTCCCATTACCTAATGGTTCTGTTCAAAGAGATGATGGAATTGCAGATAACTAGTGCCAAATCAAAGGCTACAGGCAGACAGTAAGACCAAGATGGCTATAGCTGAGATAGCCAGTGCAATCCGGAGCCCTATGGGACCTCTGGGAAAGGGAAAACAAACGTTGTTGAGGTGGACCTCATTTTGACTCAACCCCTGGTCCTGAGGGTAGAGCAGTCACCTGTGGGAATCCTCAATGCAGCTGCTAGAAGCAGGAGGCAGAAGAGGGCTAGAAAGCCTGACACCCCAATCACAAAATAGCAGTGATGAAGCCGAAGGTCGGGATAAGGTGAGGGACGAGCCATTCAGAGTGGCCACACCATACAAAGGGCAGTTGCCCCTGAAGGCACCCTGCGGAGAGTTTGCTGAGTCTCCTTTCCCGGCAAGTGTTAGGGGATTATCTAGTCATACTCCAAACTAAGGGAGTGCACTTTCAGTTCCTGGTTCTGAATCAGGAAGGCTGGGGAGGGGTATCTGCGGAAGTTAAACCTGAGTGGCCAGATCAAGGAATTAGGCGGTGGTTGTAGAATACAAGGCCCTTCAGGGAAGCCTATCTCAGTTCAGAAATGCAGGGCACACCCAGACGTCGAGCAATCTTAAATATCTCCAATGTCTTCAGATCTGGTAATACACCCATCTTTATTTGTTTCCTTTTTGAGAGTCTCGCTCTCTACTCATCTTTACTGACAAAATTGACAGGAGGAAGTACTGTTCGCCCGTCCGTCTTATGCAGTATAGTCATTAAACACTTCGTTACAGGGTGAAGCCTGACCATCTCCACTACACTGCACTTTATTTCTTGGCAAAACCCAAGCGGGTCTCAACTGACGGGCTCCGAAAGGGTGCTCCCACATCTCGTCCCTGTCTCTTTTGCACTGCAGGGAAGAGCCTACCCCCCCCCATGGCATCCCCCTCCAAATAGCCGCACCTGGGTCCAGGTTAGCGCCGTAACCACCACGGCCCCGCACAGGAAGGCGGCAGCTAATAGCACGAGCTCTACACGTTGCAAACAAGGTAGCGCCATGGCACCCAAACACCAGAACCCAGCGCGGGGGATGACCCGCCCCATACACTTCCGGCGGGGCCTGGCTGCATCATTTCCGGTGAGCCCCGCCCACAGCACGTCTCTTCCGACCACAAGTATGTCACCGCCTTAGAGTGGCAGGTACAGCGAGTAGTCCGAGAGGGCCCAGCGGCGCGCCGAGCGACTGGTACGGCCGATCATGGGAAGCTTCTGCACGTAACGCGAGGCAGGGCCGGGCCCATGCGGCGCCGGGAAGGCGGTCTGGAAGAGGCGGCCGCGGCAGCGCCGCCCTGCCTGCCGCCCGGCGATGATAAACCGGAAGTGGGGAGCGCCGCGGGGCGCGAAGCGGCTCTTCTGAAAGACGTCGCGGGCGCCGACGCCGGGACCCTGAGGTCGGGGCGTTCCTCGGGCCCGGTGCACGCGCGGCAACGACCGGCTTTCGGCTGCGGCGGGCGCCGGAGGACCGCCACGTGGGCTCTCGTCGCCGGGCGGGCTCAACATGGCGCTGGCCGTGAGCTGGGGCATCTTGCGCACCGCGTCCGCGGCAGCCGCCGGCTCCTTTTTGTCGCCGGGTGGGCGCGGCGCGCCGGGCGCAGGCTGACCGGTGCCGAAGCGCGTGGCCAAGCTGTCCCCGAAGAAAGCGTAGAGCTCGCGGTAGATGCCGGCCAGCGTGGTGGGTGGCGTGGGCCCGGCAGGCGGCGGCGCAGGCGCAAAGCCGGGCTCAGCTGGCGGCTCAGGCAACAAGAGGCCGCCCCACGGGGGATCCTCAGGGCGCCGGCCGCCGCCCCGCGCTTTCATCTTCAGTAGGCGCTCCACGGCCACCTGTGGGAGAGCGTGAAGCCTCGGTGGGTGCAAGTAGGGCACGAGGGGACTGGCCGAGCCGGCGACAGGACCACTCACCAGGATGGCTCCGTACACCTTGTGCCCATCAGCCTTGACCTGTGCATTGGACACCGAGTAGTCATCCAGCACAGCCTGCAGGTTGGTCCAGTAGGTGGATAGGTGTGGGTACAGCACACGCTCCACGGCCTGCACGGGAGGGAGCGGTGAGCCTGGCATGCTGCTTGCTGCCCTCCCTAGGAGAAATCCACTTTTTTTTTTTTTTTTAAATCTATGTCCTCAGGCCCCTTTTTATTTTGATTCGGTCTCCCTAAGTCACTAAATACCCCAGGCTGGTTCAAACTTGTGATCCTCCTGCCTCGGCCTTTTTTTTTTTTTTTAAAGCTTGTGGCGGGGGTGGTTACCGGGGATTGAATTTACGACCTCCAGCTGGCCAGGCAGGCACTTAAGCCACTGAGCTAAATCCCCAGCGGCCTTTGTTTTGAGACAGGAAGTTCAGGCGGTCTTGAGCTCACTTTGTAGCCCAGGCTGCCTCAGACTCACAGCAATCCTCCTGCCTCAGCCTCCCAGGTGCTGGCATCACAGGTGTGCGCCACCATGCCCCACTCTGTCTCAGCCTGTTAAGTAGCTGAGTTTATTAATGTGCACCACTATATCTGGCCTTTATTTTTTAAGTAGTGCTGGGGATCACTCACAAATGCTAGGCATGTGCCTACTGCTGAGCTACATCCCTAATCCTAGCACCTTTAAAACTGGAAAATGGACAGCTGTGGTGGTGCATACCTGTAATACCAGCACTCAGGAGACTGAGACAGGAGGATCACTGTGAGTTTCAGGCCAGCCTGAATACATAGTGAGACTCCAGAAGGAAAAAAAAAAACTGGAAAAGAGAAGTAGATGTCCACTATCACGTAAAATTATGTTACTGATCCTAGCAGTAAAATAAGAGCATTATAATTAATTAAATGTTATAGTCATCTTGCATGTGATATCATTATGTTCTTTATTTGTTGGTACTAGGAATTGAACTCAGAACCTTAAGCTTGCCAGGCAGGCACTTATGCTGTTGACCTGTATCTCCAGCCTTGATTTTTTTCCTTTAAAACTCCAAATAAATTTACAGTGTTAAGAAAAGTGGCTGGATAAGTACCACAAACATCAACTGCATTCCTTTATCCACAGTAAATTACACAAAAAAAAACTAAACTATGAAGACTGAACTTAAAAAATAAAACATATATGAAGTGTTCATGCTCAAAAAGACTTCATGATCACTTTTTCCCAAAACTAAGAGTCCAAAAGAATTCCGATAAAAAAATTTCAGCAACAACAAACAGAACTATAGTAGTTATGCAAGTGGTTGGTTCAGCAGAAAACCTCATCAACACACCTGTCCTCTTAACACAAGGCACGTATGTCATTGAAAATACCTACAGATATGAAAAAGCTGTTGGGCAAAAATCTGATGGCTAAATGCCACAGGACCTGACAGTGTCTCCAGGTATGAAAACATGGACTGCCCAAAAGTTTATGAAGTCGGGGGGGAGGGAGCACTGTGTCTACCACGCAGGACTTGTGAAGGGATAAAACACACACACAGAAAGTCAAGGCACAGTGGATCCCAAAATTCACAGAGGTTCCATTCCTACTGCACCCTCAAGTTGTGAAAAACTGCACATTTCAGACATGGTCAGAAAAATGCCTATGGGGACTGGGGATTTAGCTCAGCGGCATAAGCGCCCACCTTGCAAGCATGCAGTTGTGAGTTCAATCCCTGGTACTGGGGGAAAAAAAAAAAAAGAAAAATGCCTATGTAGTTGGTTACTTCTATAATTTAAATTCTGAATATGCTATGTCTCCTATAGCTATGTAACTTAAACATTATATTAATAAAGCCTTAAAAAGTATAGTGCATTTTGGTAGACCTTAGGCTGTAAGAACAAATCAGAATACTACAGGATGTACAGCAACCTATTAATGCTGTGGGAATACTGGTGCATCTGCTAGAGACAGGTTATGGGCAATGGCCAAAGAGCAGCAAAAATTGAGTAAAGCTCTTGGATTGACTACTTGAAACCTCCCACAAAAAAGAAAAAAAAAAAGCAGAAGGTATTTTCAGTTTCCAAGAAATGTCAGGGGTTTCCACAAATAAGTATTACTGAGGTTTTATGGAAAAACTCAAGAATGACTGAGACCACAAACCGAACCAAGACTTCCCAGAGGCACACAGTATCACTACAAAGCCTGGCTCACCGCAAGAACTCTGTTTTGGGCAGCAGCAACATATGTCACACCAATGGTAAAATGTACCATTAGCATTGTTTTCGTTCATTTTTTTGAGACAGGGTATTGGTATTCCCACTCTGGGAGAATGGCCTTGAATTCATAGCAGTTGTCTGTCTCAGCCTCCTGAGAGTTGGAATCATAGCTGCATACCACCACACTCAGCTTCCCTTAGCATTATCCAGGAAAGACCAGGCTCCTCACCTTCCAGCCAAGAGCATGCAGCCCCACCACAGCGCCATAGTGAGAGCAAAGAGGCCGCACAGGGTCTGCCAACACCTTCTGCAGGGATAGTAGGATCTGCTGGTAGAGGCCACTGACGAGGTCCCCGTGAGTCCTGTGGGAGCCACATGTAGTCAGGGCAGGGAAGGAGATAACACTGCCACTCTAAGTTGGGACACACCATGTGGCACACTGAGTGACAAGGCTGCTGGGACCCCATGGCCTAGGGACAATGTCTTGCCACACCATGTCCCAGCAATGGTGGCTCTCATCTAGCAGGTGTCCCGTCCTCTTGATGCAACTACACCCCACCCCACCCTACCGCCCTGGCCACAGCAGCCCAAGCCCAGCACTACCAGAAGATGTGGCTGAGAAGGAGAGCAGCCCCATCCCGCAGGGTCCAGTGGTCATTGAGAGGGTTGATGGAGGCAGCCAGGGGCTCCAGGACACAGTAGAGGACACTGCCCACCAAGGAGCGGACGTAGGGCCCCAGGCAGAGGTGTGGGTTCCGAATCAGGCTCCGGGCCACTTGCAGCAGTCGGTGCAGCTGCTCAAGGTCGTGGCTCACAGATTTCACCTGTGGGCAGAAGGCAGGCTGTGGGGCGGAGCCCTGAAAGCTGCTGGGTCACTGCCTCTCACAGGTGCTCACTTACCCCACTGACCACATAAACAAAGTAAGGCAGTAGAGCTGCAATCTTGGAGTTTGTCTGCAGATCCTGGAGAGCAACCTGCAAGGAAGGACCCAGAATTACTGGAATCACGGCCCAAGGATCAACTCCCACTGTTTTGGAACTCGAGTCAGCATCATATCCCTGTGCTGCCAAGGAAACAGACTCCCACCAATTCTGGTGCCAGCCAGGTATCCTACACAGAAACCCACTCACAACCACACATGGCACCTTCTGTAATGACAAAGTCAGTGTAACCTGACTGTCTAACATTTTTAACAAAGGAAAGTAAATGGTAAGTCAGGCACAGTGCTGAGTATAATCCTAGTACTATGGGAGGCTAAGGCAGGAAATTGGCAAGTTGAACCCTAGCTTGAGCAACTGAGGGACCTAGTGATTACCCTGGTCACAAAACAAAGAAAGGGCTGGGGTTCTAGATGAATGCAGATTCCAAGTTCAATCCAAAATACCACTCTGCCATAAAAGTAAGTCCTGAAAACCAGATGTTTACATATAAGTTTACACCGCTAGACTTAGAGATAATATGCAAGGAAAAATTGGCAAGTGAAAGAATAGGTCTTCTGCTCTACATATTTTTATATCCTCCAGTAGGCATACACTGGCATTACTTTCCAAGGCAAAAAAAATGCATTGAAGTACAAGCACCTCAGCTGACTCTCCACCAGTGCCTCTGCGCAAACGTCACAGCTATGAAGGCAGAACCGAAGAGGCCCAGGCCCCACACCCACAGCCAGCTACCAGCACTGTGTTTCCAGGGTAGGAGCCATGCTGTTGTGTTTTTCCTACAAAGCTGGGGCTCAAACCCAGCGCACTGGGGCCAGTGCCCACCACCAAGCCACCAGAACCCTGCCAAGCACACGTTCTATGAGCAGGAAAAGATGGCTGCAGCATTCCTGATTCTGCAACAGATGGACACAGAAAGACACAGGAAATGGAGTTGTTCAGAAGGCACCTGTCTAGCAGGTGGAGGGCCCTGGCTTGGACACAGCCCTCTGGGACAAACCACCTCTGCTATGAAGGGTGAGAGAGGCCAGCGGGAGAGGAGGCAACAGACCATAGCTGATGCCCACAGATTTAAGAGCTTCAGAGCAACACAACTGGTGAGACACCAAACCTGGCCCCATTTCTTCTGGTCCTTTCCTGCCCAAGCCCAGGAAGTGAAGGCTGCGGGGTGGATGCCCCTGGGAGGCTCTTGGGAGGTTGACAGACACCTCAGATTGGGGTCCAGGAGGCTGTAGAGGGTGACACTTGAGCCCTGACTGCCTGGCTGGCTTGGAATAACAAGCCCACATTGAGAACAGTTTCTCCCCTCAGCAGCCACTCTGAAGAGGACCGGAACATGGTTACTAAAAGGACTCTGTGGGCAAGTGGCTGTGACCAACAAGCTGCAGCAGCCCCAGGGCGAGAACCACCAGCATCTTCTGAGATCCACTCCATGTTGGAACTTAGGCCGATGGGAAACCAAGCATCCAGCTCGCTGCCCCGGCAAGTGGCTGTGAGTCTACTGGCGCGAGAGCTGAGAATCAAACATCACACCCACCCCACTCCACCCCATTAGTAAATGGGAGCCAGAGGTCTAAGCAGCTCCTTGGGAAGTTGACCATATGCAGTGTAGCAAATAGGGGTATTTCCTTTTACCATCTTTTTAAAGGCAAATATTTATCATTGTTCTGCTTTGTTTCGATTAATTGTACTGCTATATTCAATATTCTGTTTTGGTAAGTTCTATAATGTTCTGTATTTCCTTTGATTTTGCTATACCTGATTGAAAGAACAACTACTGTGAAGATAACGAGATATACTATGGTACCTATTATTGTTATCCCAGTAACCTGCTGTGAAGTCCTGTACCAATTTCACTGCACTGTCTCAACTGGCTTTGTTCTGTCTTGTTCTGTTGTATTTTACTACCTTCAAAATAATAATTAAAAGAAAAATTAAAAAAAAAAAAAAAAGAAAAAACAGACAACAGAGTAACAAAATACCTCCAAAAACTCCCAACTTCACCAAAGCTGATCCATGGGGAATGGATGAGGAGAAACTCAAAAACAAAGCAACAAAATTATATAAGGTGATTAAAACGTAAATAACAACAAAACAGATCAGTAAGATACTGAGCAAGATGAAACATGACATAACTAAACAGATAATGGACTTAAAAAGCAAAAGGAGGAAAAGAAAGTGCTCTAAAGGATATAACTGCCTATATGTTTGTGTAGGATTGATAACCATGTTGCTAAGTTTTTGTTGGATCATTGAACAGAACAGTTTGCAGCCTCACTGTTTGAATGTCCACTTTGTATGCTTTAATTTTGTAACTTGAACAACTATATCTAAGAAGACAATATGTAATTTATCAACTAGTGATTTCTTACTGCTTATTTTTTTTAAAATTCTGTAGTGTTTCTACCCTTTTTTCTGTTTTGCTTTTCTTTCCTCTTTAAATAAAATTAAAAAATAAATAAAAATAAAAGGACTCTGTGGGGATGTGAAGGTGTGAGGCTGGGCATGACAGTGCACACCTATAACTGCAGCACTTGGGAGGCTGAGGCAAGGAGACGAAATTGCAGGCCCACTTGGACTACACAGCAAGACCTTGTCTTGAAAAATCATAATAAAAGTCAGGTGTAGTGGTGCATGACTGTAATCCCAGCACTAGGAAGGTTGAGGCAGGAGGGTCACCTGCCGTAAGTGATCCTCAAATGATAAGTTCAAGGCCAGCCTGAATCACATAGTGAGTTCAAGATCAGCCTGAACCACACAGCAAGATGAGACCCTGTCTCAAATAAACAGACAAATGAATGAATGAAAAAGAGCTACTCTGGATTCTTCACTCACCTTCATCAGCTGAGGATCATCCCCAAGCACAGCCCGTGTCACTTGCTGATAGTACTTGAGCAGGTCGTCAGTCAGTGAAGATACTGCACTGGGCACTGTGGCAAGAGGGGTGGGAATTGGGGGCCTCTCCCCTCCCCAAAGCTGGCCCCCCAAGCTCACACCTAATGGACACAGGGAAGACACTCAGGGCAGGAGAGCAAAGCTGTGGCCATGTACCCACTGCTGTTCAAAAGCCAGCAGGACACCCAGGACTGAGGCAACCACCTGCAGGGACCCAGGTCCTGACCTCCAGCATACAGCAGGATGACAGCTGACTAAAGGTTCCCCATCCTGCCCCTCACCTGAGCCTTGGGGTGCCAGGTTCCCTTTGCCATCCAGATAGGAGACATGAACTAGAAGCAGGCAGAGAGGGGCATCAGCCTGGGCTGTGCCCCTCCAGATGGTACCCAGCCCCCAGCCAGCTTAGCACCACCACCGGCAGGACCCAGGAGCCACCTCTGACGGCCGTCTCCGCGCAGCCCTTGGGGATGTTGGTGGCTAGGGCCAGCTCCACCAGGTTCACCTCTCGGTCCTCGGGGAAGTAGAGCTCACCCTCCCTGGTGGGGCGCAGGGGCAGGGCCTCCTGGGACCCATACCCACACACAGCCTAAGGAAAGCAATGAAGCAGCCTGACCCTAGGTGCACAGCAGGGCCATCACAGCTTCCACCAGAACTGTGGCTAGGCAAGGAGCTGGCCCCGCTCCCAAAGTACGGAAACACCTTGCTCCCAGGATGCTCAGGCCAGAAAGTCCAGGTTAGGTCCACCTCCTCTGAGACACCTCCCCCAATCCTGGGCCAGCAATACCCTCACTGCTGCAACCATAGCTCATGTCCCTGTGCTCCTGGCCAGCGTGTGCCCTGCCGCTGTGTCGCCACCTGTCCTACCCCATCTGGCCCCACACTGCACTCACCTCCACGCTGCTCCAGCGCAGGGCCCGGTTGAAGTCCTCCACGGTCAGCTTCCTCCGCTTGGTGTGCTTCATGAACTGAGAGCTGTTCTGGGGGATGGGAGCCAGAGTCAGGGACACGGACTCCTAATCAGGGGGCAGGACAGGGAGGACTGGATGCCAGCCTGGTCCCTGTGTGCCTGTTTCAGGCGACATCTGTTCCCTGCCAGGCACAGTGGCAACATGGGCATCGGCAAGGAGGGGTGCAAGGCGGGACCAGGCACTCACCTGAGTGGCCTCTCGGAGGCGGTAGCACACGTCCTCGGCCAGCAGTGCTGCCACCTCGTCACTCAGCTCCAAGCCTGTGCTCTCCGCCATGAGCCTCACCGACTCCCGGGGGATCTCCACGAACCTCCGCTCCTCACGCTCTGACATGGCCCCGATGGAGCTGGGAGGAGATGGGGTTGGCCTAGCTGCTGGCAGACCCAGGCTGAGACAGGACCATCTCATCCACTCCTGCTGCTCTTGCACTGCAGCTCCCAGACAGGGAGCCCAGGCTTCCCGGAAAAAGAAACTGAGGCTCAGGGAAGGACCAGGCCCCCCCTGTCAGCAAATGGGAAAGCAGAGGAAGTGGCCAACCTCAGCAGGCACAGAGCAGGGTCCCCACAAAGCTTGCCAAAACTTCCTTGGGTCCTGAGCCTGCAGCATTATGCCCTCATTCATAGGTGCTTGGGGATGAGTGCAGATACTATCTGCAGAGGCCAGAGGCTAGGACTCTGCAGCCCATGTGGGGCTCAGTGGCAGTTCACTCCCCTAGCATCTACAAAGCTGGCTTCAACCCGGCACCACTGGGAAGAAAAGCACACAGTGGGAATCACCACCACCAGGAACAATGAATGAAACACCAAGGCAGGGCTGGTGTCACATGATGCAGCCCCAGGTACTCAGAAGGCTGAAGCAGAAGGATCATAAGTTCTAGACCAGCATGGGTAAATTCCCAAGACCTTATGAAACAAACAAACAAAAAACATTAAAAGAGGCTGTATAGACAGCAATTGCCCAGAATGTGTTCAGGTCTGAGTTCAATTCCCAGCACCATGAAAATATAAAGCAACAAACAAAAAAGACTACCTGTTGTCTTCCTTCTGATTCTTAGTACAACCACCATCAACTAAATTTCTATTTAAAAACAATTTTTATGGTAGTTAGGATTTAACACAGGAGCTTGGCACTCAGCTATATCCTCAGCCAAATTCTTTGTTTTAAACTTGAGACAGGCCCTTTCTAAGTAGCCAGGACTCACAGTGGCAATGCTCCTGTCTTCCAGATGTGACAAAAGATGGGCCACCATGCCTGGCTGAAAAGCTACTTTTTCCCTCACAGACTTGGTCGGAAATCCTCAAAAGTCCACTCCCTGGCTTGGCACACGCATTTGTTCCCAAAGACCTAGGTGTCTCCCATCCTGCAGAGTCCTGGGCCCATGCCAGCTGACTGCCCTGGGAGGCTGGGCTTCTGCTGGGTCTGGTCCTCCCATCCGGTAGCAAGACCTGGATGCTGGAAGCGGGTTCTTGGTGACAGGACACAACAGAGTGAGACTGAAGCTGCTGAGCACCGACTCTTGCACCTCGCACTGCGACTGGACTGAGGGCAGGTTCCTCAGCCCAGACCTGCAAGGCCTGCCCAGCCCTGTGCCCGCTCTGCCTGGTGCACTGCTCTGGTCTGCGAAGCTACTGAGGGCACTACGCTCGGGCCTTGCACCCGCACCCTGTGGCAACACCACCGCCCCCCGCTCCTGGCTCCAGGGCTGCTGCCCAGTCCTCCAAAACAGCCTTGCAGGGCCTGCGTCCCGCTTGGCTTCCTCCCACTTGGCTCATCTCTGCAGGATCTCCCTGCTCGCTCCTTCAGATCCCAGGTGAAATGTCTCCTCCCCCAGGAAGCATTCCCAGGTCGCCTTTCAAGCGGGTGCTCCAGTGTGTAACCCCAGACCTGTGGAGCTGTGACACCCGACACGCGGCCGCGAGCCCGCATACGCGCTCACCTGTAAGTCCCGCGTCGCGCGTCCAGCCCCAGTCAGCGCATCCAGGCGACGCCTGTCGCCAGCTCAGGGACAAAGGGGCTGGAAGGGCGTGCGACGCAACGACTCGCGACCCTTCTACGGCGCACGGAATCCGATCGCACCTGGGGCAGCGGCCAGGGCCTCAGTTTCCCCGCCTGTGCAGCCGGGTACCAAGTCTGCAGCGTAGAGGGCAAGAGGATCGCGATCGAGCCCTAAGTGGCCCCGCAGACCCGGGGCAGGGGTGGGAGGTCAAAGGTGAGAGGTCAGGGTCACGACAAGGGGCACGTGGTCAGCTGGGGGAGCAGGCGCAGCGAAACGGGCCAGGCTGAAAGGCCCACGAAGGCTCCGAGTCGAGCCAGGACTCCCACTCAGAGCGTGGGCGGAGAAGCCTGTACCTGGGGCGACGGAACCTACCGGATTCCGGATCCGACCCGACCGCGGGGCGCCCACCCGGCCTCGGCCTCCCTGCTCCTAGCGCCCAGGTTCCCTCCGGTGCTCGGTCTCGCTCTTGGTGCACACAGCCAATCGCGGAGCTCTCACCCCACTCGGAGGCATCCCGCCTTGCGATTGGCCAGTGTGATCATGCTGTAACGCTTAGGACGCCTGGTCACGTGGTATGCACCTCTTAAAGCAATATGGCTTTTTTTCCTTGAACACTAGCCTTTTCTAGCTCCATGTTTGGAGTAAAGGTTGTCTTTCTCCTGGGGAGTTGGTCCCTGTAGAGACACATCTTATTTGGGGTTTTTTTTTCGGTTTTGTTTTGTTTTTTGAGACAGGGTGTAGGTAGTTCAGGCCAGCCTTGAACTCTGTGGCAATCCTCCTGCCTCAGCAAAGTGCTGGGATTATAGGCGTGTGTTATCGCCGCTCTGCCTGGAGCTAATTCTTTTCGTGTCCCCTTTACCATCCCTCCTCCTCCCCTCCCTCTCAGCTCTACCTCCCTTTCCCACTTGCAAAAGATTCATCTCAATTCCTATAATCTTTTAATTTTGCAATACTTAAGCTTGTGTGTCTGATTACTTTTTTTTTTTGTTGTTGGAGACTGTTTCACTATGCAATTTAGGCTGGCCTTGAATTCCCTATGTAACCCTGCCTGGCCTCAAACTTGTGGCTATTCTCCTGCCTCCCAAGCGCTGGGATTACAGGCCTGTATACTTAACATTATGGTCTAGAGGTGGATGTATTTTTATAATGACTCATTTACCCCTTTATGCCAGAGTAGTACTCATTATAGATATTTTATTTGATATCACTTTGAGAGAGCAAGTGAGCGCCACCATGTAGCCCTGTTTTCTGCCTTGAAGTTGCAACAATCCTTCTGCCTCAGCTTCCTTGGGATTACAGGCCTGTACCACCACCTATGGGCCCACATTTTCTTAAAACAACAACTCTTGGAGCTTCGTCTGGAGCAGGGGTGTTGCACTGATCCTGCACCCAGGTGGTTTCTGAGCACTTGCAGTCTCGCCAACTGTTGGTGTGTAGCTATTTTCCTGCTTAACCCACTCAGCCCACTGCCCCAAGATCCCCTGGCTTCCTTTTCTGAAGGGTGAGGTGGAGCTCCTGGGAGAGGCACTCTGTGATGGCTGAAAGGATTTTGGTTCTTGAGATAAGATGTAGGTATCAGTCCAGGCCTGCTCTCACAATCCTCCTGCTTCAGCTTCCCAAAAGCTATGGTTACAGGGGGGTATCCACCTGGGTTTTGAGGGGGTTTCCCAACACTGGGTGGAATGCCCAGTACAAGCTCCTTCTGACACCTGCCTGGTGCCCTCCCAGCTGCTGCGCAAGGAGCCAGGCCCACAGGGCGATGCCTAGCACCAAGGCTCCATGCAGTGTGTGCTGCAGCAGTGGGTTAGAGTTGGGCGGTGGCTAACACCGGGACAGGAGACCTGGGCTGCAGGTGGTGCACAGCTGGGACTCAAATCCTGTCCCTGACCTGGGACTGAGGATGAGGTGCCCAGCAGGGGCCACAGGTTAAATGAAATGAACTCTGTGATTTCTCTTCCCTGGCTCTCAGTGGCAGGGAAGCCTTCTGTCCTGCCAAGCTGGGCCAGGTGCAAATAGCTGGTTTTTTGTTTTGTCTTTTTGAGACAGGTCTCACTATGCAGTTCAGGCTGGCCTTGAGCTCACTTTGTAACCCAGGCTGGTCTCGAGCTCAGAACGATCCTCCTGCATCACCCTCCCAAGTGCTCAGAGTACAAGTGTGAACCACCACGCCCAAACCAGTTAATGGCTGGTTTTTGATTTTTTTTTTTTTTTTTTTTTTCCTGAGACAGGGTTTTGCTATGCAGTTCAGGCTGGCCTTGAGTTCGCTTTGTAGCCCAGGCTGGTCTGGAACTCGCAACAATCCTCCTGCCTCAGCCTTCCAAGTGCTGGGATTATAGACATGAGCCACCAGGCCCAACTAATGGCTGGTTTTTGGTAAGGTCTTGTGCAGCGAACCATGCAGCTCTTGAGGTTCTTGGGGTGACCACCCATGAGAGGATGAGAAAACAAAGAGACAAAAGCTAGGGTCAGATGGAGCCACTACTCTCCAGATGGGAAAGAAGAAACTGCTTAATTACTGGAGCAAGTTTATTTACACACACCCAAGGTCAGTTTCAACCCTACTGCCTAGCAATTTGTCTGCCTGGCTGGCCTGGGCCCCTTGCCTTCTTGGAGCTGAAAGGGTTTGATTACCTGGCTCATTTTGGCCCCATTTCCAAGGCTGGCCTTACTTTAGCCCCACACATGACCAATATCCAGCTTCAACTGCTCCCTACTGTGTACTCCAGGCTGGCAGTGAACACACTGTAGCCCAGGCCAGCCTCCCACTCTAGATCCTGTCTTAAGACACCAAAGTGCTGTGAACGTAGGCATGCACTGCCATGCTTGCTCTTTGTATTTTGCACTTTTGAAAACTTAATCTTATTTTTAAAATTTGTTTTGCAGTGCTAGAGATTGAACCCAGGGTCTTCACAATGAACTTCTCCAGACCTTTCTACATTTTTTTGAGGCATGAGTTGCTAATTGCCCAGACTGTACTCTTTAAATTATCTTGCCTCGGTCTTCTAGAGTGCCGGGATCACAGACATGCAGCACCACACCAGGCCTTATTTTACAAAGGTGGGGAGTGAAGCCAGGTCCCTGCAGATACCAAGCAAGGTCTCTACCACTGAGCTTCATGCCTAGCAGCTTGGTTCATTTAACCCCTGCAGGAGTGAGGTACACAGCCTCCCCCTCTGCCTGGGGCTCATGCTGCCGCCCAGGACAGAGAAACTGCTGTGGGCCTTGAGAGCCAGATGGACAGATGTGACTGAGACTGACCCCACAGAGTTCTTTTGGGTTGTAGACAGCAAGGTGTCTGCTCACTGTGGAGGCAGCAGGACTGGTCTGCTGTCAGCTGCCACCACTGTCTAGGCTGAGATTCATCATCTACAGTCAGGGCAGCCTGTGCAGGAGTGGACACTGAGATGCACGGGACTGCAGACTGTTAGGCATGGGCCACAAATCCTGTCCTGTCCTCACTGCCCCAGAGAGCAGCAGAAGCCTGGGAGGCAGTGTGTGGAGAACACAGGCTCCCCCATAGTGACCCCAGGGCACGGCAGCAGGTGAGAGCTTGGGGAAGGTGTTTTGTATTCCCAGTGCAGCTGTGGGACGCAACTCAGCTTCTCCCCGCTCATCCAACAATGCTACCCTGGGAAGCAGGATGTGCACTCGGACACACAGAACTTCACTGACAGCCTGGGATAGAACTTCCCGCTGCAGTGAGCTGTACCGCCTGCCCTCTCATTAATTTTCAACTTTTTTGAAACAGGATTTCCTTAAATTGCCCACACAGGACTCAAAATTGCTAGAATTACAGGCATGCACCACTGTGTTGACACCTATGATCTCTTTAGTAGCTTTTCAAACTAGGCACACAAATGTCATCCCAGGGCTCTGAAAAGCTGAGGCAGGAGGGTCACAAATTCAAGCCCTGCCCTGGCAATTCAAGAACCCTGTCTCAAAATAAAAAAATAAGGGCTGGGGATATAGTTCAGTGGCACAGCACCTGCCTGTCAGGTATGAAGTTGTTTGATCCCTATACCAAAAATGTAGCTTGATGTGAATGCCTTAGGCTTAATTTCCTTTTTTTTGCCTTTGAGACAGGGCCTCACTATGCAGTTCAAGCTGGCCTTGAACTCATTTTGTAGCCAGGGCTGGTCTGGAATTTGCAACAATCCTCCTGCCTCAGCCTCCCAAATGCTGGGATGACAGGAGTACACCACCACGCCCGGTTTTATTCCTGATACTTTGAATAAATACAGAACAAAACAAACTAGAAGAGTTGTGGGGACATCTGCAGGTCATCTGGACTTTCACCCTGTGACAGAGCAGTTTTAGTGCCACACCCTGCTTCCACACCAGCACTCACATGCTGTCTCCCAAGCTGATACCCTACCCATCAGCTGTAGTGACCAATGGCAGCTCTAGATGTTCCTGAGGAGGTCTGTGAGAGGATGAGAAAATGAAGAGACAAAGGCATCAAGTGAAGGAGAGAAGGAACTGCTTTATACTCTCCAAAGAACCCCACTGCCTAGCAACTTGTTTTCCTGGCTGGCCTGGTCCCTTGCCAAAGTTCTTGGTGCTGGAACAGCTTGTTTACACCGCTTGTTTTGAGCTGTGTTTTCAGGACTGGCCTTGCTTTAGCTCCACACATATGATCAATCTCCAGCTTCAATGGCTCCTACAATCAGCCTTTTTTCCCTGCCTACTATTGCTTTAAGTCCAGCCCTACACCACCTACAAGTGAGTGCTTCCGGGAGGCAAGAGGAAAATTCTCTCAGCAGGAGCTCCAGTTCAGGGGCTGGGAAACACCCTGCTGCCTATGGGAACTGCCCTTGGTATGTAGGAGCCTATCCGTAGCAACACAGTTACACACCCAGCCCACAAACTTCCTGGACTCACCAACTTCCCAGATTCAACAAATTTGAGACATGTAACAAATCTGGCAGGGTGGTGAACTCCTATAATCCTAGTTACTTTGGAAGCTGAGGCAGGTAGATTGGAAGTTCCTGCAGAGCCTGGGCAATTTATTGATACCTTGTATCCAAATTTTAGAAAGGATCAGGGAAGTAGCTAGTAAGAAGATGACTATCCTGTGCTCAGCTCTAGGTTCTGTCCCCAGCACTGCAAAAACAAGAGACACATGGCACAAAAACCTGAACGCAGTGCTTGTGAGCCTGGTTTTCTCCATTCCACTGCAACTGCTGTTGCCCTGACAGACAGGAGACACAGTCACAGGGCCTGCCATGTACGCTGAGACCCACACTCACATCCACCCTCCTCTCTGGCCACCCCCAGGTCTGCGTCCCAGTCCCCTTTTCATGTGTTTTGAGACAGAGTCTCACTGAATCACCACATTGCTCAGATGGGCTTGTATCAACTGCCTTGTACCAGGTTCTAGGCCTTATTCCTGACAGTTCATCTCATCAGGGTTCCGGGCCTTCTCTGCACAGACTGGTCAGGTGACAGCTGCCAGTAGAAGGTACCATGCACCTGGCCAGCTGACACTGAGCCGTCTCCACTGCTTTCCAAGTATCCCTGGCCCCAATGCTCACAGTAAGACGTTCCCGTGTCACAGAGTGCTGGAGCAGGACCACCGTGCTCTCCAGTCCCAAGAACACAGGTAACATCCCTCCTCTCCCTCCCTCAGGCATCAGGGACAGCCTGTTCTCATCATGGGGACATTTTGTCTTAAGATAGCAACTCCAAAAATAGTTTGCCATGAGAACTCTAAGTCATTCTGCTGGGACTGACAACAGCTCAAACCCCACACATCACAACACATGGTTCTCCTTCCAGAGACAGGGAGGATGGGGACACTGCTGCAACCAGACTTACAGGTAGCAAACGGGCAAGTGGTACAAAACAAAGCAGAACAAGGAGCAGTGTCCCCAGGAGGGATAATCAGAGCCACACAAGAGCAACAGCGAGAGGCTTGTCCTGTACACACATGGGCAGCTCCAGCTCAGACCCAGAAAATCCCTACCACTGAGCTGCTGCCCGGCCCTGCAGACATTTCAGGTGTTTACCAGCATCCTAGCTGATTCCAGGCTTCCCCATCTTCAGTTCAAGGCAAAGCAAGGCCAAGAGGACTCTGGCGCCTGGCCCAGCCCCTGAATTACCCTCCTGTCGGGTCTCTCCCTATCTGAAGTCTCCCTACCCATGTCTCACTCATAACTCTGGGGATGGTCAATGTCACAATGAGCACAATCTTCATGGAACCAGACTAGGACTCAGAACAGCTGAAGATGGTATCACTTATTGGAAGCCAAGACTCAGAGTTCACCTTTGCTGCAGTCAATTTTAACTTTAAACCTAGGCAAAAAGTTCACCAAATTCCCCAGTGGTTGATGATGGGCCAGGCCTTAGGCTGGGAGCAGCTGGCCCTGCAGCCTTTTTAAAAGGAAACTGTTCTTACCACAAACAAAGCCAGGTTGGCATGAGAACCAAGAGCCCTTTATGCTTATAATACGCAGATATCCCCGAACGGCAGCACAGCAGAAAGGAGCAGCAGGCGTCTCCCGGGCACAAGGAACCTTCCTGCATCACCAGTGGATGCTCACCACAGCACATGGACCCACACAGTTCCCAAGCTGGTAACCAGCATGCAGGAGACCACACACTCAGCTCACAAGCCCTGTGAACAGATGCAGGAGATGCACAGCAGTCAGATCCAGAGCCTGGGCAGCCCTAGGCCACATCCTTCTGAGACTAAAGGCTCAGGTCCTGGTCCTCCAAACAAACACCTGGCTCCAGGGAACATCCCCCAGACAGGTACTCACCCAGGTAATCGTCCATCAGGGAGCCGATCGCAAACTGCAGGAGGAAAGGCCAACATAAGGCATGGCAGGGAAAGCTCAGCACCTGCTCCACCCCAAGCCACAGATTTGGGGCAGAAGAGCACAAAGCTATGGGAGCTGCAGCTGCTATGAAACCCACAGCTCTCAACACTGTCATGAACAGGTGGGGTGCAGAGGACAGAAAGACTCACGATGTCATTCTTGTCCACACGGGTCCCCACGATCTTCAGGCGGATCTCATCATCCTGCTGAATGACGATGTCCTGGGGAGAGGAGCACAGGAAGCCTTGTGAAGTTCCCAGACCCTGCTCCTCTCTGTAGAGTGGCCCCTTTACCCTCCATGCCTCCTTCCTGCTCACCTCATCCATTGTCTTGTAGCAGGGCGGGTTAGAGTTGGGATCAAACTCCATCTCAGAGGGGATGGACTGCAAGGAAAGTGAGATGGGTCAGCAGGCTCCCCACATGCTTCTGCAGCTGTTAGGAGTGAAGCTGTCTCCTCACCAGCCTTTTGTGCCACACTCACATGTCGAGAAATGAAGCAAGACATTGGCCCAATTTCTGTAAAGAGCCCAACCTGGAGGAAAACAAATGATTGTGCTTTTTCGCTTGTCCTGCAAAAGCCTTTTAAGTGTCTGTGATTACTTGATACCTAATACTATAAGTCCTGTTTGTAACAAGTCTGAACTGCAGCATTTATGTTTCTCTTTCCTGTTTTGTTTTAAACAAATCCAGTGTCACAGCCTGGGGCTTGATGGACCATGGACATCTCTCTAAGTCTATAAAAGGGATACGCACATCCATTTTCCAGCCATTACTCAGTTACTGTGGGTCTCCATCCTTGTCACATTAACACTGACTCACGTGACCCATGGTAAATGTGGAAACTGAGGCATCGGAAGTGATGTGGCTAACATAAGAATTCTATGGAGCTCAGCCCAGATCCCTGAGGGACTCCCCCATCTCCATCACCATGCCCCAACGCAGCAGCGCATCTAGATGGCTCACCTTGTTGACCTGAGTGACCACAGCATCCACGACCTCACCTTTAAAGGGCCGGAAGACAATGGCTTTGTACTTAACTGGGTAAAGGACAAAGCCCCGGCCTGGCTGGATCACACCAGCACCAATGTTGTCAATGGTGGTGACGGCAATGACAAAGCCATACCTGCAGAAGAGAAAAAGACACTGTATGTTTGGGTTTGGGTTTTTGGAAACACGATCCTACTATGTAGAACAGACCGGCTGTGAACTTGCTATGTAGCTCATTACTATTCCCACCACTTGGAAGGCTGAGGCAGGAGGATGGTAAGCATCTGTTACTCAACCAGACCCTGTCTCAAAAGTACACACACACACACACAAACCAGACTGAACAGTCCCAGGCTAGCACTTGAGTCCTAAACCTCTGCACTCCCCCGCGAACTCAAGAGGCATCAGCCCCTGCCCTCTTGTTCTTCTAAACTGCTTTTCCTAGTCCTTCACTAGAAAACACTGAGTCCCTGGGCACAGGAGACAGAGGAACCGGGGGACAGTGGGACAGCACACCGCCAGCTCCACAGGCTGGCTCGACCCGGCTCGGGATGTTTGCAGGGTGAATAAGTGACCAGTGCTGGGGCTCAGGCCGGCGCTCACTTCCCCGTGCAGGTGCCCTCCACTTCGGTGAACAGCTTCTGCTTCACCGTGTTGAGCAGGTTGGGCCCGAAGTAGCGTGGATGCAGCAAGATTTCGTGCTCCAAGGAGATCTGCGGGAAAAAAACCATAGAGCCAGCATGCGTGGGCAAGACGCGGGGCCCCGCCGACTCTGGCCACCCTCCGCCAGCTCACGTGGTAAAACATCTTCCAGGGCAACTAAAACCCGTAGTGAGTATAGCCGCGGCCGCTTAGGCCGCCCAGCTTTCCGGAAGTGCATGCTCCCGCCCCCACCTGCTTCCGGTCCTTTCGCAGATCTGATTGGGCCTTCCTGGGCGAGGGCGGATCTATGATGTTCCCGCCCCCTCCCGCGAGCCTCGGAGCCATCTCGCTGCGGATTTTCCCTTAATTTCCTTTTTCTGCGGTGCTGGGATTGGAGCTAGGGATGTGCGTGCTGAACCAGTTGACCCCGGAGCACACCTAGCACGCAGGAAGTACAGTACTTATAAGCAGAATTCATTATCAGGGATGGATGACAAAACAGCAAATATTCAGGCTGCTTCCCGCAATAAGCATTGCATTAGCCATTTTTGGGGTGCAACTCTGCCCACATGTTACATGGGATTGAACCTTGAACTCAGGGCCTTCCCCTAGCCCTTTTTGTTATTTATTTATTTAATCTTTTTTGTTTTTGTTTTTGAGACTGGGTCTCGCTAGGCAATTCACTTTGTAGCCCAGGCTGGTCTCAAACTTGCAACAACCCTCCTACCTCATCCTCCTGGGTGCTGGGATTACAGGCATGCACCACCATATCCCGGCTCCCCAGCCCTTTTTATTGTGACACAGTTTGATTAACTCCCTAAGTGCTAGGATTATGGGTTGCTACACCATGTGCTTTTTGCAGATAGCCTGTTTATCTCACACACACACACACACACACACACACACCCTGTTGGTCAGGTTGAGGGTGAAATTCTTCTAGAGATGAAACCTTGACTCATAAAATGCCCCTGCAGACACAAAGGATCCTGAGAGGAGACCTAAGAGAAAGACCCAAAAGCAGCTGGCTCTAGAACTGAGGGCAGTTGCATGGCTTTGGGCCATGTACTGTGTATCTCTGCATTAAGCAAAAAATGCTACCCTGCTCTCCTGCAAGAGCTGAGCATTCACTTTGCTCAGTGCTGTCCCACCTGCATGGAGACTGATTCCCAGGGAAAGGATGCTGCCTTTCAAATAGCTGCAGCTGCAAGGCCTAGGACTCATGATGATAAATTCTGCTTAAAATCTAGCAAAGAAGCCAGGCATGGTGGACCACGCCTATAATCCCAGCATCTGGGACACCATGGCAGGAGGATCACTGTTTGAGTAACCTAGGCCAGCCTAGGTTACAAAGCTGAGTTTCAAGGCCAGCCTAAAGTGCATAGTGAAACCCTGTCTTAAAAAAAAAAAAAAAAAAAAAAAAAAAAAAAAAAAAAAGACCTAGCAAAAACAAGTTATTCCCTGGATTTTTAGATATTTTACATTAATCCCTCCATGAACATGGGATATCTGTTTTTTTGTGTGTGTCTTCAACCTGCTTTTTCAGTGCTTGGTAATTTTTTGTAGAGGTCATTCCCTTTTCCCATACTCTAAACTGACCTGCTCCAAACTTGTCTTTCACCACTGCACATTCTACAGCCAAGATGCAGCCTGGGACAAAAGGACAATAGAGGTATGCAGAGCGGCTCTGGTCTTTTCTTCAAAGCCTGTAGACAGTTTATGACAGCAGTTTTCACTGTAGAGGGGTGGGATCCTCTTCTGGTCACAAACCTGAGACCAGTTTTTCTTTCTTTTTTTTTTTTCACTACTAGGGTTTGAAGCCAAGGCCCTGAGTATGCTAGCCAAGAGCTCTACCACTGGGCTACTGTACATCCTCAGGTTTTTTTTTTTATTTTGAGACAGAGTCTAAGTTGCCCAGGGTGGCCACAAACTTCCTCTCAGCCTACCAAATGAATGGGAATACATGTGTGTGCCACCGTGCCTACATTATTTCTTCATTTCAACAAATATACTTATTTATTCTTCATAAAAATTGAAAATGTTGGGCTGGAGATTTAGCTCAGCGGCATAAGCGCCTGCCTTACAAGCACGCAGTAATAAGTTTGATCCCTGGTACCGATTAAAAAAAAATTGAAAATGTTGGGGCAATTGTAGTTCAGTGATATAGTGTGTGCTTCATGACAGCAAGGCCCTGGGTTCAATACACAACACACATGCGAATACACACACACACACACACACACACACACAATGTCCTTTGTATAGGCATGAAAAGGATATGTTATTTTTAAGGATGTATTATTTTGTAGTAAATAACTATAATCTTAAGTAGTGTGTATGTGTGATACTGGGAATTGAACTCAGGAACTCTGCACTGAGCTACAATCCCCCACCTTTTTTAATATTTAAAAATTTTTTGAGCCAGGGTTAAGGTCTTTAGATTGCCGCGGCTGAGCTAGATTTTGTGATCCTCCTGCCTCAGCCTCCTAGTGTGCTGGGGTTGTAGCCATGCACTACTATGCCCAGCTTGAGGGTGCTTCATTTTGACCCGGTACAGCAGGGAGGGGTGCGGTGTGGTGTGAGCTTCAGGTCGCCTGCAGGTACCTAGCACAGGGTGCTGGGCAGACGCCGCTCCTCGGTTGCGTTCGGGTCCGGTCAGAGCGCCTGGCTGCAGAGGAGCGCGGAGAACCCTAGTGTGGAGGCGTGGACACAGCAATGAACACGATGTTACCACCCTGTCCGGGTCAGACTGCCTCCCTACTGCCCCCTGCCTGGTCAGGGTCTCTCACCCACGTTTCCAGAAGCAGCCAGGCTTTTCCCTCTACTGTGCAGGCACTGCTAGCCCCGACCTCCTGCCTGTCCCACAGCACGTGCAGGGGCCACACACACGCTGAGTATCTGTTCTCATTGTGCGTCGGAACCATTGCTCCAGCGGGCAGCGTGGCACGTGGACTTATTGGGGTGGGGGGACCTCCAGCCAACGACCGCAGTGCGGAGGCACGGCAGGAGCGGTCTAGCACTCAGACGTCCTGCAACCTCGCTGGTTGTCAGTTACCTTTCCCCCGGACTCCTAAGGCTTTGCAAGCCCAGACTGAGAAACTGGGCCAATCCGGTGGACGCCGAAGGAAAGTGCACGACAGGAGTGCCAACCAATCCGGCCCCGAGCTGGCTGAGCGACAGCGACGAACATCCACTCGGAGATGCAATCCTGGCGGGACGGGATAACCGGAAGCGAACCAATCTGTGGCGGGGAAGGCGAGCTCGCGCCAATCACGGATGAGAAGGTGGAAAGGGGTGGAGCCCGTCCAAGGGCTGCTCGGTGGAGGGTGAGAGACCAGCTTTCGCTCTAGTTCCCACCCCAGGACCCCGGGGCCCTTGGAGCGAAAGAGGAAGTCGCCCAGGGAGTGTCTGAACCGAGACGTGGTGGCATCACCCTGGAAGGTGTAAGCGCGAAAGAGACTCCTACTTGGAGGAATCGCTGAAAGCTACGGGGCGGCCATCGAGGAAGCCGAGGCTAGCTGGGGGGCGGGACTTCCGGGGCAGGGCTATTCTTTGGAGGGGCGGGGCCTGCTGATAAGGTTCGCGTGAGGGGCGGGGCTAATAGTAGCTTGGGTGTGACGGGAGGGCGGGGAGTGAAGGGGAGCTATTTAAAGGATCGTTTTGGGCTTGGGGTGTTGGCAGTGGCCTCGGGGGCGCGCTTCAGTTAGGGGCTGACGTTGAGGCTCCCCAGGAATTCACTACCCTAACCTGCTGCCTCTCTACCCAGGAAGCCATTGGTGGGGACCTTTCGGGAGTGCCTTCCCTTCGTGGGGTGCTATGGAGTTTCCAGAACACAGCCAACAGCTGCTGCAGAGCCTCCGGGAGCAGCGGTCCCAGGGCTTCCTCTGTGACTGCACAGTGATGGTGGGTAGCACCCAGTTCCTGGCCCACCGGGCTGTGCTGGCCTCCTGTAGCCCCTTCTTTCAGCTTTTCTACAAGGAGCGGGAACTGGACAAGAGAGATCTGGTGTGTATTCACAACGAGATTGTCACGGCCCCAGCCTTTGGGCTGCTGTTGGACTTCATGTATGCCGGCCAACTAGCCCTGCGGGGTGACACCCCCTTGGAGGATGTGCTGGCAGCTGCCAGCTACCTGCACATGAATGACATAGTCAAGGTGTGTAAACAGAGGCTGCAAGCCCGGGCTCTGGCCGAGGCGGATAGCACCAAGAAAGAGGAGGAAGCCAGTGCACAGCCCCCTGGCTTGGAGTTTCTGCCCAGCACTTCCCATGGTTCTCAGCCATCACTGGGGTCCTCTGAAACGTCAGGCCAGTGGGGCAAGGAGGAATGGAAGAGCCCAGCCACCCCCTTACCTGCTGTGTGCCCTCCAGAGGATCCACCTGTGTGTGGTGGCGCGGACACCACACAGCCTGGCATGGAGGTAGACTCATCACATCTGCGGACAGCACCCCCACCAGGAGCAGATGGCTCTGCATCTCTAGCCAGCCCCAGTAGCTCCACAGAGGCCCTCACTGCAAACTACTTCCCTTCTGGCCTCCCTGCGGCTACCGTGGAGCCCCTGACGCCCCTTGGGGTGGTGGAGCCCCGGGATCCTGGAGGACCACTGCAAAGCTTCTACCCTGCAGCTCCAGCCCCAGCTCCAGTTGAAGAGGAGCTGGTCCAGGTGAAAGTGGAAGCCATCGTGATCTCTGATGAGGAGACAGAAGTGACTGAGGAGCAGCCTCAGGGTCATGAGAGTCCTTTCCTACCCGTCAGAGCACTGTTTGGAGGACAGACCACCCAAACCGCCCAGACCACCCAGCCCCAGGTTTTTGAGGAGCCTGGAGGCACAGGCCTGGAGGAGGTGGGGCCAAGTGACCACTTCCTGGCTCCTGATGCTCACTTGCCCTACCACCTACTGCCAGGATCTGGGCATTACCCTCGAGGACTGGTGGCCTCACCCCTCCCTACACCCCCCACCCTGCAGGAGCCACTGTACCCATCATCCGAGTACGAAGTGGCCCCAGGAGGTTTTGGAGTCTTTACCGAGGACGTTCCTACCTGCAAGACCTGTGGGAAGACCTTCTCGTGCTCCTACACACTCAGACGACATGCCACTGTCCACACACGAGAGCGGCCCTATGAGTGTCGCTACTGCCTGCGCAGCTACACCCAGTCAGGGGACCTCTACCGCCACATCCGCAAAGCACACAATGAGGACCTAGCCAAACGCAGCAGAACCGATCCAGAAGCTGGTTCCACTCTAGGGGTGCAGCCCCACCCTGGCTCCCCAACAGCAGACAGACAGAGCAGTGTGGGGGGAGGGGTGCCCAAAGAATTTTTACTTGGCCCTAAAAACTGATGTCTGGGTATAGGAACTGTTCCCAGTCCTGCTCTTCTTTGCCTTAGATGGCAGCAAAGAGGTGGGAGGCGTCTCATTGCTCCATTTTTGTTCTTGTTGTTGTTTGTTTTGTTTTGCTTTTGCAGCAGGGTCCAGCTATACAGTTCAAGCTGGCCTTGAACTCACTATGTATCCCAGGCTGGCCTTGAATTCTCAGCAGTCCTCTTGCTTCAGCTTCCCCAGAGCGGCTCATCTCATCACTCCTGCTGAGGACAGAATGAAGGTTCTGCCAGGCAGAAAGCTCCTGCCTATCTCTCTCCCAGCCAGGTGAAGCAGGACTGAGGCAGAGCCCTGGGAAACCTCCAAAGGCATAACCACTGCTCCATGGGCTGGAACATAAAGCTTAAATGAAACAACCTCCGTGAGCTGGTGTCGGCTGCTTTCTTTCACAAACCTGCATGTTGTCATCATTTTCCCAGTCTTTTAACTGACCACTATCTTGGGGTAGGAAGGCAGGTCTGATCACTTATGAGGAAAAGTGCGATAGACTGAGGGTGATGTCAGCCTTGTTAGGTATACAAATTAGGGCTTCTGGGTGGGGATTTAGCTCTGGCTTAAGCACCTGGTTAGCAAGTGCAAGGTCGTGAGTTCAATCCCCAGTACAAAAAAAAAAAAAAGAAGTAGGGCTTCTTACACAATTAGGGCTTATTGTAATTGTGTTCAGGGGTTATTGTGACTTTCATATAAATCCTCATGTAGCACTCAGGAGGCTGAGGCAGGAGGATCATTGCAAGTTCAAGACCAGCCTGGGCTACAAAGTGAGCTCAAGGTGACCTAAACTGCATAGCGAGACCCTTTCTCAACCATAAATCCTCATTTAATCCTGTTTTATGGGGTATGTGCCCCCCTTTTTTGAGACAGGGTGTTACTCTATGGTCCAGACTGGCCTTCAATTCATTGTGTAGCCCAGGCAGACTTGGGTTCATAGAGATCCTCCTGCCTCAGCCTTCTGAGTGTTGGGATTACAGGTGTGGCACCATGCCCAGCTCACACACACACACACATACACACACACACACCCCACCCTCTTTTTTAGACAAAAACATTTAAAACTCAAAAAACTGCAAGTTAATTCTTGGTCACTAAGCTGTTTAAGGTCAAGCCACTGTGTGGACTGGGCTGTGATGCCAGATGCTGTGCGTGGCATGTCCTTCCTGTCCTTCGGAGAGCTTGGCTTGGTTGCTGTCACCTCCACTTTTCACGTGGAAAGGCTTGTAGTCAGCTTGCTGGCAGTGCGCCCTGCCCTAAATGCCTGACACCTGCGCCTCACTGTCTCAAGTGTGCGCTACATTCTGCGAGGACAGCGAGTTTGCTGGGCCAGTGGGGACTTGGGGCCCTGCCTGGGGAGAGGCAGTAGCCCGCGGTCCTGTAAGCGCCAGACATGGATGTGCGCCCCCGCAAGCCTGTGCATCCCATTGCCAGACAGCAGGTGTCGCTGTGAGCGCATGGCTCTGCAGTGCGGCGTATGTGCTGCTTCTTCCCGGAGGCCTGGCCGGTGTGAGAAGCGTGAGGAAGGCAAAACACCCGCGCACTTCCCGCAAGAAGCGGCTTCCCCTTTTTTGGGCCTGTGTGTCAACTTCCAGCTTTCCACTGTGAGAGACAGGACGCTAAAGCTGGTCGTGATGGTGCACTCTGGGAGTTCTTGCACTTGGCGGGCTGAGGCAGAAGGACTCAGTGAGCCTAGGAGTTTTAGCCAGCCCGGGCAACAGTCAGACCTTATTTCTAAAAAAATTTAAAAATAAAATAGGCTGGGGATTTAGCTCAGTGGCACAAGCACCTGCCTGGCAAGTGTGAGATCATGAGTTCAGTCCCTGGTACCGCAAAAAGAAATAAATAAATAAAATAAAATTTAAAAAAATATATTTTTCTTTTGCTGTCTGAAGGTCAAACTCAGGAACTTGTGTGTGCTACTCAAGGACTCTTTATCAGTGAGTACAGTAAGTCTCTGGCTTAGGAACACTCAAGTCGTGAACTCCCACAGAAAGAATGGACCTCCAATGTCCTGGACGTGAACTGCTGTGTTGGGCGACAGTGTGCTGGGCTCGCTAGGAGCCAGAGCCGGGTGGCGGGAGCAGCAGGAAAGTAGAGATGGCTTAGAGGGGGCGCTAGGAAGTGCAGACCAAATGCTCTGCACACTGGGCCCAGCTGTCTGAAGAAGGCTTTTTGGGGCTCAGAAGTGAATCTGACTGACCACAGTCTCCCGGGGCAGGTCGCTCTCGTGTGTAGTCAGGGACTTACTGTGCAGATGGAAGAGGGCTTGCAGGCCGGGGATCTGAGTCTGGAAACACTATTTCCTAGGGTTCCTCACCTCCCAAAATGAGACCCTTTGCACCCAGCAGAAATGCTTTCTCTCCTTTCAAAGCCTTTAAGTTCTGTATGGGAATCACACAGGCTTGGTATAGGCACAGCCTCTGGCTCCACTGAGATAAAAAAAAACAAAAAACGAAAACACAACATCGGAAAGCAAAACCTGCCCCAAATAGAACATGCAGCCACAACAAGTTTAATTATTATTATTATTTTTTTTTTTTTTTTTTTGTATCAGGGACCAAACTCAACAACTTCCTGTATGCCAGGTAGGCACTTATACCACTGAACTAAATCCCTGGCCCTTAATTTATAAAGAATAGAGTTTATCACAGGGCCACATGGCCATAGATACAGAACCACTGCAAGCCGGTCTTCTGGTGGGGCACAGAGTAGACCCAGTACCAGTCCAAAAAGGACAAGCAGGGATTTACAATCCAGGCACAAGATTGGTCAGTGGGCGAAAATTACTAGAAGAAACATCAGTATGTGGTTTCTGGCCAAATGGATTTCGTAAGATTTGCACTGCTACATTTTTGTCGCTAACCCTAAACTAAGGGTTTCAGGACAATTAGGAAGAAAAGGAGGCAAACACTGTTTTAATTATGTCCTTGGACATCATGGTACTAGGTAGAAAACCTTTTTGTTGTTGATCATCGTACTATTTTTTTTTTTGTACCAGGATTGAACACAATCTGGCACTTGCCAGGCAGGTGCTTGTGCCGCTGAGCTAAACCCCAGCCCCCAATGATTGTACTGTTTAAAGATATAGGGAAAAGGGGGCTGGGATTTAGCTCACTGGCATAAGCGCTTCCCTTGCAAGCACGAGGTTGTGAGTTCGATCCCTGGTACCAAAAAAAAAAAAAAGGTATAGGGAAGAATAAGGAGTCCAGCCCATTGGAAGAAGGGGTGCTATTTTTTTTTTTTTTTTTGGTATCAGGGATTGAATTCACGACCTCATGCTTGCCAGGCAGGCACTTAAACTATATTTTTGAGACAAGGTCTTGCTATGTAGTTTATGTTGGCCTTGAGGTCATTATGTAGCCTACCCTGGCCTGGAACTCATGATGATCCTCCTGCCTCAGCCTCCCCAATGCAGGCATGCACCTCCTTCTGCAGGGGTGTTATGTTAAAAGACTAGGGCAATGGTGGTGAACCTATGGCATGTGTGCCATAGTTTATTGGAAAGGTTTACTGTTACTGGACTGGGGCAATCCCCCCCACTAACATTTGGTGTCTGGCTATATGACGGCATGTGCTTGTTTCCACACCTGGAATCAGACAGCACTGTATGGGTTCCACTGCTGGTCTCATACCTGTGATCTCAGACTGTCCACGGGGACAAACAGAGCCACAAAGCAGCTCTGGCTGGTGGAGCCTCCTGCTCTACTGGACGCAACCTGGATCCACGCTCTCCCATGGTTCGAAGGCACTAATGCCTAACAGCCTTCCTCCTCGTCTCTCTTCTTTAGGAGGGGCGTGTTTTGAGCTCCTGGCCTCCGGCAGGAGTGCAATTCTGTCTGCCAAACATGTCCAGGCTAAGATTTGGACTTTTTTCCAGTACTGGGCAATGAATCTGGAGCCCTGAGCAGGCCTTCTGAGTGCTCTACCACCCAGCTTTTTATTTCCCCAGCCCAGGATTTTGATTTCCAACCTGCTCTGCCATGGTACTGTTTCTAGAAGATTTGGTAACCTGTCTTCCCTAATTTCTTTAGAGAAGCGAGCATACCATATATACACATATATGCAACTACTAAAATTTTTTTTTTTGACTGGGGATCGAACTCACAACCTTGCACTTGCCAGGCAGGCATGTATGCTGCTGAGCTAAATCCTCAGCTAAAAATTACAACATTTACTGTTTTTTTTTTTTTTCTTGGGTGGGAGGGTACCAGGAATCAATCTCAGAACCTCTTGTTTGCCAGGCAGGCACTGTGCCATTGAGCTATATCCCAGGCCCGTGTATTTTTTTTTTTTTTTAACTTGACACAAGGCTGAGGGGCTATTCAACACTTAAGTGTTTGACTCTAGAGGTTTTAAGAGAAAAAATTAATTAAAAAATTAAGTATTGTTTATTAGTAATCTAAATACAAGTAATAGCAAGGACTACAAATTATAAGGAAAAAAAACAGAAACCAAATACTTGTATAGGTAAAAAGACTCTGAATATGCGTGAAATATTACAGAGAACAAGGAATTAATTTAAACACAAGGGATCAACTCTAAATCTTTCATTTCAACATGATGTGTTTCTGGCATGGCCTCAGTCTGAAAAGAGGAAGACCTTTGGCCCAGGCTGTCCTCTCTGGCATGCACTCTGCACAGCAGCTCTCCTCCAGCCTGGGCTGGAAACCCACACACTCCGCTGGAGCAGACTGGCACTTCCTGGAGCAGCTCTCATGGCAAAAGTCTCCACGATGATGGGCACTGGAATCCAGATGGACACAGACACAGAATGTGCAAGTGGAAGAGTCAGAGCCAAGCGTAGGGCAGCAGGCAGGGGCCTCCTCACTCCTGCTTGAGGCTCGTGTCCACCTGGCCTCTGGTGGGAGTCCAGTTCTGTCAGCCAAACATGCCCAGGTACAGCTGTTTCTGCTTCCTGTGGTAGCTGCTGAGCTCAGACTGCGTCAGCTGCAGGTATCGCTGGACACTGGCATCTTGGCAGATGGAGAGGGCAGTTAGCAAGTGCAGCTCAGGGCAGGAGAGGGCTGTGAACACACACCCATTTGCCTTCTCCACAGTTGGAAAGCACCACAACAATCACTCTCTCTAACATAGATTCCATTAAATGCCACTTTGGATTTGGAAAAAAAAAATCTTTGTACAAGGCTGAGCTGGTCACTAATTTTTTTCGGGCACTAGAAATGGAAGCCAGGGCCTCTGCACTGAGCCCCGTCCCCAGCCCGTCTGTCCCCAGCCCATCTTTTATTCTGAGACAGCATCTCACTAAATCACCAAGTTGCTCAGGTTAGGTTGAACTTGTGATCCTCCTGCCTCAGTCTCCCAGAGTGCTGGGATTATAAGGGTGCACCACCATGCCCAGCCCAGTTGCTAACTGTATACAGAAAGCAAGTGTGATGAAGTGGTTATTACCATTAGAGTCACATAGGTGACGTGCTTCATGTGTATTCCGGTCATCATAGCCTTACCTGCATTTAAATTAGTGAGGCTCTGTTCTCTTGCACATGTGTGCATGTGTTTGCACACATGTTCTCCCAGGGTACTGGGGCCTGAAGTGGTAAGCACTCTACCGAGGAGCTAAATGCCCAGCCCCCACAGACCAATTCCAGCACTGCCACATTCGGGAACCCTCTGCTTGTACCTCTGAAGCTGTTCTGGACAAATACTTAAGTGACAGTGTTGTTGGAACTGAGCCAGCCAACATGGGGACAGCCTGTGTCCAGCCACAGAGGCCAACCCTTGCCTAGGGCCCACCACAGTGAGCTAAGGCTGGGTCCCCAGGAGGTACAGGAGCAGTGCCGTCAGGGGTCCCCCTGGTCACCTACATTCCACACTACTCTTCAAGGCTGAGGGCCGAACACTGGAAAACATGACTTCTAAAGCCCTGGCATGCACCATGGTGACTACAGAGAACTAATCAATTAATCTAAAAATAACTTGTCAGGTACGGTGACACACCCCTGTCACCCCAGCACTCAGGAGGCTGAGGCAGAAGAATCATCGCGAGCTTGAGGCCAGCATGGGCTACACAGTAAGTTCAAGATCAGCCTGAACTCCATAGTGAGACCTTCTCTCAAAAACAAAAAAATCTAAAGAACACCTGAGGTCAAAGTATATGCTTTATACTGAAGGGCTCTGGGTTAGGTCCCCAGCACACACAAATACACAAATCCCTGCCAGAATGGGGCTCACACACGTAAAGAACAGGAGAGGCACAGAACCTGGCACAGCTGCAGTCCCAGCACTCCAGGAAACTGAGATAGGATTGTGAATGTGAGCCTGGCCTGGGCAACTTGGGAGGACCCCCACCACCACCAAAAGGCTGAGAATGTAGCTCAGTGAGAACAAAGGCCTTGGGTCCAATCCCCAGCACAACATCCCCCACCCCCAACACACACACCAGGTACAGGCATCAAGACACTTGCACTGTGAAGCACTAACACCTCCCAAGCACACATGAGAACAACACTGCTGTCCGGGGGAAGGAGCGCAAGGAGTAGAGGAAACTGTCCACTGAATCCTTATTGTTTTTCTGAGATGGGGTCATGAAGTTCAGGCTAGCTGTGAACTCACTGTGTCACAAAGGGTGGCTTCCCATTGCTCATCCTGGTATACCTGGCTCACGTTCCTCTTCATACTTTTAGAACTTTTTCCCCCTAAACTTCACAGTTTAAGCTTCTTTAAACTCAATGTATAGTCCAAGCTAGCCTCGAACTCACAGCAATCCTGCCTCAGCCTCTCAAGTGCTTGGATTATGGATATGGACCAGTAAACCTGGCTACTTTTAGAATTTTGAACCATGAATGTAAAACCTATTTAAAAAAAATAAATTCTGCCGGGTTGGTGCACGCCTTCAATCCCAGCACTTGGGAGGCTGAGGTAAGAGGTCATCAAGAGTCGAGACCAGCCTGGGATACACAGCAAGGCCGAGTCTCAAAATCAAACATAAGAAAAAAAACCCAAATGAAAGTCCTTTCCACGGACGCCACCTTGCGGTTGGCGCTGGCTCACCTGCGGGCTGCCTGCGCACGGCCGCCAGGAGGTGGCGCTGAGCCTGCTCGTAGTCCTGCAAGTGGAAAGAGGCCACCCCGGCGCGGTACAAGGCTTTGGTGTTGTCGGGCTGCCGCCGCAGGACCTTCTGACTGTACTCTCGCACCCGCTCGTAGTTCACCGGCTCCATCTGCAGGAGGCAGGCTGGGTTGGGGAGGGAGACAGCAGGAGGCTCAGTCGCTTGGCTGCTGAGGGCCACCCAGCTCACACCTGCTAAGCAGGTGCACCATCAATTTATCTCACCTCCCCGCCTGCTTTCTGTGAGGCCAGAAGAACATCCTTTGAAAATCTAGTTAAAATGCCTTCCGCTTTATCTTTGTGTGTGCTTGTGGGGGCTACTGGGGATGGAACCCAGAGCCTTTCATTTTCTTTTTTGAGCTAGTCTCGCTATTCCAAGATGGACTCAACTCAGCGATCCTCGAGGCAAAATTACAGGAGTGTGCCACCATACCAGGCTTCATTCTTCATTTTGAGACAAGGTTTCACTAAGTCACTAGAAAGGGTTTGAACTTGCAGTTGTCCTGCCTCAACCTCCCAAGTAACTGCACTACCACACCCAATAGAAAGCAGCTTTTGAGCCCAGATCATGGAACAAGGATCGGTGAAGAAACAAGGCACAGAGCCCCAGAAGAGAACCCATGAAGTCTGGGGTGGGAACGTGCCCTTATGCACACATATGGAGGGCTATGCTATGCCAGGCCATGTGGGCAAAGCTCACAGATGGGTTCCATCCCCGGCAGTGCCAATGAAGACAGAGACAGACAGACAGTGAGACAGGACAGGGAGACAGAGATCAGTACTGGATTTTCTCTTACATGTAACAGAGGCTACTAGAGGAACTTTGGCTGTGACCTTATCTGGCCTCTTTATGAGTATAATCAACCAGTGCCCTGCAGGGGTTCTGTGAGGATGAGATACTGCAGATAAACTGCCAGTTACCTCAGAGGCAGCCAATAAACCCACGCTGTCAACCTGGCAGTGTCTGGAGGCCTCTCTCAAGAACCTCGAGCTTCTGGGGATAGCTGAGGCACCACCATAGGCCCAGGGAGGGTCAGGACGACAGCAAGTGCCACCTCTGAAACATTTTGTTCCCTTGACTTTGGGTCAATTCTGAACACATATTCTGTTCTTTCATGAGGTGCATTACTCCTTGGGGAATTCACCTCTGTGCCCAGACTGCCCAGGTTTGATTACAGCTCCCCCTACCAGCAATTTGCTTCCTTACAACTTTCACAAAGCATCAAGGAGCCACTTGCACAGGATGATGTATGTACAGGGTTTAAACAGTGCCTGTGTGTGGCTTTTCAATTATGTGAATTAAAACTTAAGCTACTATAATTACTATTTCTGTTATCTCAGGGTAAAAGCACAATTGCACACACACTATAAAAAGGTTGTGCTCAGCACAGTGGCATGTAACAGTAATCCTAGCACTGGAGAGACAGAAGCAGGAGCACCTGGAGTTTGAGGTCAGACTGGGCTATAAGATGAGAGAACCTGTCTCAAAAAACCAACAAAAAAAGCTAAGGTTTCAGCACCCCACAGCTAATAAATACTATCAGTTTTAAAAATAACTTCTTAGGACCAGGGATATAGTTCAGTTGCACAGAGCCTGCCTGGTAAGTGTGAGGTTGTGAGTTTGATTCCTGGCACAAAAATAAATAAATAAACAAATAACTTCTTAGAGATGACCACGAACTTCAGTGGTAGAGCTGCTGTCTAGCATGTGCAAGGCCCAGGTCCTGGGTTCCACCCCCAGCACCACTGGGTTTTAAAAAATAATCACTTTAAACAACAATTAGGAAATACAAAAACTCCTAGTAAGTTTTTTTTTTTTTAAGAACAACTTACTCGACAGAATTAAAGCGCACGTTCCCAAAGGAGTGAGGGGTCTTGGGAGAGGCATCCCAGTGACCACAGCCTCACCTTGGACTGTTCCCGTCTGCTTCACTGTAAAGTGAGCTCACTTCGCCCGCCCGTCAGGGAAGGCATCTACTTTGTCTTAGCAGGCTAAGCCTGGTGACAGCTTGTCACCCAACGCCATCTGGAGGTGGGAGTCACTCGTTCCCCTAGTCTTCTAGAAGCTCAAACGGAAAAGGAGACTTCAAAAACGATCGAATACATGATTATCCACCGGCGAACGCCTGGACTAGTTTCCCAGTATTGACCTTCCCTTCGGAAGCATCGCGGTTTTCTGCACGGTGTGCAGCACACATTCACGGGATGCGCATCCCGGGGCTGTCAGCTCCGCGGCCTGGCAGCGCCCCCAGGTCCCCGGGAGGCAGCGTTCACGGCCCCGCCACCGGGGCCGGAGAGGCGACTGGTCCCCACCGCACCCCCCACCCCGCCCCGCCCCGCCCCGCCCCGCCCCCGCGGTCCCGACCTGCCAGATTGTTGTAGCAGGCAGTCTGCGTGTTGCGCAGCGCGTCCTCCTGCGCGGGCGTCAGCACGGGAGACCGCGGGCCCAGGTCAGGGACGGGTACAGGCGCGGGCGCCGGGCCGGGCTCCAGGCCCCGCAGCTGCAGCAGCGCGCGGTGATACCTGCCGGCTGCGGCACGGAAGCGGCCCTCGCGGTAGCGCTGGTTCCCCTGCTCCTTCAGCAACTGCGCCTCCTGCAGCCGTTCCTCCATGGGGACCGCAGGGCGGCTCCGGGCGACGCAGGGGTACGGAGGGGTGTGGAGAGGCAGGCGCTCAGGCGAGGCGGCGGGGCTCTCCTTGTCCCAGCTCTTCTAGGTCCTTTCTTTCCCCTTGCTGGCACTGAGAATGTAACCAGGACCTTCGCGCTGAGTTACACCCCAGTCTTTTTATTTTTTATTTTGAGACGGGGTCTCGCTAAGTTGCTCAGACGGGAGAGAGCTTGCGATCCTCCCGCCTCAGCCTCCCGCTAACAGGATTTCCAGGCGCGCGCCCGTGTCCTCGCCCACCAAGCCTTCGCCGGCGTCTGCGCACCTGGCAGAGGGACCAGGCGGACGAGACCTGCGCCACCGCCCACAGACGAGACCGAGCGGAGCCACAAGGACCCGGACTCCCAGCTCGATAACGCCCGCCCCTTCCTGCCTCTGAGGAGTCCGAACCCGGAAGTCCCCTCGGGACTGCGGCTCCAGAGCGTCCTGTAATGTAACCAAAGGGGCCCGCGCACTGCGCCACAGTGCCCAATCAGAGGCGGCGCCGTGAGGCACTCCCACAGGAGCGATTGGCTTCCCAGAGGATTGCTTCGCCAATTGGAGGGAAAAAAAAAAAATTCTGGCCGATCACGGTTGACCAATCAGAAGGGCAGATTGCAATTTAAGATGACCAATAACAGGGACTAAAGGCGGGGTCCGGGCGTCTGTTGCTGAGTAGAAATTGAAGCGTTGAGAAAGGGTTTTGAAGAGCCCTTTTGCCAACAAGTCACATATTATCAGTGAGTTATCATGTTAGCAGTAGTTGCCTTACGGCGTCTCTCGTTACTTTCACAAGGCTGCTGCCTGCACAGAATTATTGCAGGGACAAGACGCCGCTAAAACCGGAAGTGAACAGGACTACGGGAGGCGATAGGCTGCAAGGAGCGCGCATAACGCTTGCGCAGAGTTTCAGGCTAAAGTACGGAAAGCCGGGCGCAGACACGCTTCCGGGCTACGAGGCACTTGAGCTGCAGCCAGCCCTGCTCATTCGGGCCGTGGTGCGGCTGCGCAATAAAACTCCCAGCACTGATTGGCTCGCGGGCCGAGGGAGGCGGGCAAAAGCGGCCGGGGGGGCTCCGTAGTCAGGGCGCGCGCTTGCGATCGGGATCGAGGCGCCGGGAGAGAACTGGCTCTCCGCTGCGTCGTTCTGAGCCCCGCAGGCCGCGGGGGGAGCGCGGGAGAAAGGCGACACTGCTGTCCCGCTGTGAAGACTTGCTCGCTTGCTCGCGCGGGCCCCGCGCCGGCGCGGGAGGCGGAGGCGGGCGGCGGCGCCTGCGCGGTGCGGCGCGGCCGGCGGCTCGCAGGGGTGGAGGCGGCGGGAGGTGGCGATGGAGGTGAAGCGGCTGAAAGTGACCGAGCTGCGGTCGGAACTGCAGCGGCGCGGCCTGGACTCGCGCGGCCTCAAGATGGATCTGGCGCAGCGGCTGCAGGAGGCGCTGGACGCCGAAATGCTGGAGGACGAGGCGGGCGGCGCGCCTGGGCCCGGCGGGGCCTGCCAGGCGGAGTCGCGGCCTGCGGCGGCGGCAACAACGGGCAGCGGCGCAGGCGTGGACGAGGACGAGGACGAGGACGAAGAGGAAGATGAGGAGGCACTGCTGGAGGATGAGGATGAGGAGCCGCTGCCAGGCACGGGCCCGGAGCGCCCTGAGTGCGCCGCGGCCTCTGAGCATTCAGAGGAGGTGGCCGCACAGGCCGAACCCGGGCTCGGGGCGAGCGCTGCGCCGGCGGGGGAGGCAGAGGAGGCGGCGGCGGGATCGGGCGGCGTGAACGGCGGCGAGGAGCCGGGTTCGGGCGAGGACGGCGGCGACGGTGGGAACGAGGAGCGGAGTGGGGACGAGGAGCGGAGCGGGGACGAAGCGGCGGGAGGCGGCGCGGCAGAGGAGCCAGGTGGGCTGCGGAGGGCGGCTCGTACTGTCCCCGTCACTGGTCCCCTGCCCCTTGCCCGTGATCCCAGTCCTGTTCCCTGCCTGCCTGGAGCCACCTGTGGAGCGGCGTCTCCCTCTCCCCCATCTCTTACTCAGCTTGGAGTATGCAGAGGGGACTGGCGATGACAGCGGTGTCAGGCTCAGGGCTCAGACTTCCGCCGTAAAGTGAGCAGAGAGCGGACCCCACTCGCTTGCCTTTCCCTTCCCTCCCTAGCGCTGGACTTAGTCGTTAACCGGGAGGAGAAAGCTGTCTCCTGGGCACCTGGTACACCTCCGCTACGTGGCCCGTATCTTGTGATTAAGTGTGGATCTTCCCACTGAGGCGCTGTGCGGGCGCACCGTAGATTTGCTGCGCGCTTGAACTGGCCTTTTTTACCTATCAGAGCCAAGTTCTTGAGATAGTCCAGGTTCTGCTGGGTCCACCTAGGACCTTTTGGAAGAGGAGGTGCAGAGGTTCCCACGGGCGTCGATGACCTTTTTCCTTTGTTTTGGTGATGGGATGTTAGAGCAGATCTGGAACAGTATCCTCCAGAGTAGGAAGGGAACCTAGAGTTGTTTCCAAGTGTTATTGTGGAGTGCATTGCCCAAGTTCTTTCTGTAACGTGTGTTTCAGTCTGTTACGGAGTATCTTGGTGTAAGTGGAACCAGTGTTTTAGCAATCACTTGCAACTGCGTATTTTTTTGTCTGATGTCCTAGAACAAAATCCCATTATATAACCTTTGACTCGTGTATGTGTGTTCCAAATACCAGATTTTTAAAAATGGAAGGATAAAGGACTGCTTTAAAGATAACTTATTTTTAAAAATCTAGGGGCTGGGGATTTAGCTCAGTGGCATAAGCACCTACTTGGCAAGTGCAAGATCATGAGTTTGATCCCCAGTACCAAAAAAAAAGAAAGAAAAAATCTAGTGTTGTAAAGGACTAAGAATTGAGTAAAAGAAAATTCTAGCTTTTTTTCCCTTTTGCAAAAGATGTTGCATTTGCGTGCCTGACACAGTGATGCACACCTGTAAATCCCATCTTCTTGGAAGGCTGAAACAGGAGGATTGCAAATTCCGGGCCAGCCCAGATAACTTAGTAAGAGACCCTGTCTCAAAATCGAAAATTGGCTGAAAATGGAGCTTAGTAGTGGTTCCCTTGTCTGTTACTGCCGCCAAGAAAGTTATTAAATATATACACGGTTCTGCCCCAACTTGTGTGCTGTAAAAACACAGTATTATTTATGGGTTTCTTATGACTTGTTTGGTCTTGCAACTTACAGTAAATCCCCGATTAAAATACAGCTGTGTGTCATGCATTTGAGTTTTTGCTATATAAGAAAAGCAATGGGTGCTTGTATATTTTAATGCAAGAAAGGTAAACTCAGAGAAAATTTGAGGCTTCTATGTTAGGACTCTGTGGGAAACTGTTAGAAAATATTTGCCTACCTTAAAATCTGATGGGTTAAATTAACCAGTAAAGATTTTTTTAGGGACCATTTATATTATATTAATGGGAAAATCTGCAAGTTGGACCTAATTAAGTAGGTACATTTAGAATTAAAAAAATTTTTTTTGAGGCAGGGTCTTGTTATGCAGTGTACACTGGCTTTGAACTCATGGCAGCCCTCCATGGGCCCATGCCTGGTGGCAGGTCCTCATCTTCATCCTCCAAAATTAACCCAGCCTCCCCAGGGATTGCAGAGTACACCACCCCGCTTGGCTAAATTGTCCAATGTTTAAAGTATGCTCTGGGCACAATGGGAATAACCAGAAAAACTGCTGATTGTCTTTCCTTGCTTTTGTAGGAGATGACCAAGATAGTGAGAAGTCAAAGCCAGCAGGCTCAGATGTTGAGCGTCGAGGGGTGAAGAGACAGCGGGACGAAAAAGATGAGCATGGCCGTGCATATTACGAGTTTCGAGAGGAGGCTCACCACAGCCGGTGAGACCATGGGCCTTCCCTGCCTGGGAGTGGGGCCTCCGATTCTGCTGTACCACACACTGACTGGTGTCTGGAGAGAAGGGTGGATTAGGCTCTAGTTTGTTAAAAGAAGCTGTCTGCTGGGATTGGACATTTACTGATTGTTTAAAGTGGACATCTGCTGCAGACAGTCCTTGAAGAGAGCCGTGGCCGCATGAATTTATTTTTCTCCTCTTTGTATAGCTCCAAGTCCCCACCACCTCCTGAGGAAGAGGCAAAGGAAGAGGAGGAAAATCAGACTCTTGTGAACCTGGACACGTGTATGTATGAGACAAAAATCCTGGGGGTTTTAACTACTCATTCTAAAAGCCACTTGGGGGATTAGAACATGGCCTGCATGTCCTCAGACTTTGCCCCCATTCCTAACATCAGGGCCACTTGTGTCACTGGTGGGTGGATTGCTCTCGAGTGCTGGGTCTCACAATAAACCAGCCCTGTGCTTCTTACAGATACCTCGGATCTTCACTTCCAAGTGAGCAAAGACCGCTATGGAGGGCAGCCACTCTTCTCAGAGAAGTTCCCCACCCTCTGGTCTGGGGCCAGAAGCACTTACGGAGTAACAAAGGGAAAAGTCTGCTTTGAGGCCAAGGTAGTAACTCATCACGGCCATTCGTTTGTTAATTTATCCCTTAAAGTATCTGCATTAGATTCCTCTCTATCAAAATGTTTTGCTAATATGGGAGAAATCACCCTGTTTTAGTAATAACCTTAGTTTAATGACCAAGAAATTAACCCCCAGCCTTGGTTAGTTGCTGTTCTGATATTTAAGAGTGATAGCTGCCATTTTCAGTTCATGTAAAAAGCTTGTCTTTCTAACCCTGTCCCCAAGTGGTCAGACTACCTGAGTTCCTCTTCTGATTTGGCCAGGTAACCCAGAATCTCCCAATGAAAGAAGGCTGCACAGAGGCATCTGTCCTCCGAGTTGGGTGGTCTGTCGATTTTTCCTGTCCTCAGCTGGGTAAAGTTATAACTTCCTCGCCTGTGTCTGATCTGATGTTGCTTACTCCAGGGGAACTTTGGGCATGGGTAGCTGATTATTGGCTATTCCAGGTGAGGACGAATTCTCTTACGGCTTTGATGGTCGTGGACTCAAGGCAGAGAATGGCCAGTTTGAGGAGTTTGGCCAGACTTTTGGGGAGAATGATGTCATTGGTTGCTTTGCTGTAAGTGTTTCCAAACCAGGGTCGTGGCGGGAAGGATCTGGGAACTGCACCCAGTGCCTGCCCACTGCTGGTTCTGTCACATGGTACATGGCTTCCTTCATTGTGTGGTGCAGTGGTCTTGAGTTTCAGAAAAGATGAGACTAAAGTTTGATCAACCTCAAGACCTGGCAGCCTGTAAGTGCTCTTGTTCTTTGTCCTTGTAGAACTTTGAGACTGAAGAAATAGAACTTTCCTTCTCCAAGAATGGAGAAGATCTAGGTGTGGCATTCCGGATCAACAAGGACTCCTTGGCAGACCATGCCCTCCTACCCCATGTGCTCTGCAAAAATTGTGTTGTAGAACTAAACTTTGGTCAGAAGGATGAGCCCTTCTTCCCACCCCCCGAAGAGTTTGTGCTCCTCCATGCCGTGCCGGTTGAGGGGCGCGTGCGCACTGCAGTCCCACCTAAGGCTGGAGAGGAGTGTGAGGTGCGCCGGCTTGGGGCTCCTGCTTTGGGATGGTGGGTGGGTAAGTTCCCTGGTCTCTTCTCAAAGCACTAACAAATTGGGGGGGGGGGTTCTTCCTCAGAAGTTCGTGTTGGGGGGTTCTTTTGAAATGGGATCTCACTGTATTACCTAGGCCTCTCCAGTAGCTGGGATTGTGGGCCTTACCTCTTCCATACCTGGTTTACATGGGATCTTAGAAATTGATCCTCAGTTATTTTCATTGCATTAGTGATTCTGTTTACTCGTAGGTAATTCTGATGGTGGGACTACCTGGATCTGGAAAGACCCAATGGGCATTGAAATATGCAAAAGAAAACCCTGAGAAAAGATACAATATCCTGGGAGCTGAGATGGTGCTCAGTCAGATGAGGGTGAGTGAAGAGAGACTGCCCAATGGAGTGCTTGCTTGTTTGGGAGACAGGAAACCAGCTGTCCTCCTGAAGAGTTCATCTCAGCCAGGGATATAGCTTAGCAGCACAAGCACCTGCCTAGCAAGTACGAGGTCCTGAGTTTGATCTCCAGTACAGAAAAAGGGGGAGGGGGCCAGGGGTTAAGCTCAGCAACATGGCAAACACAAGGTCATGAGTTTGATCCCTGGTACTTCCTCTCCCCAAAAAAGTCTCAAATGTCTGGGAACAAGGGTCCCACAAACAGGAGGGACCTGTTCTCTTTAAGTGTTGCAGATGGATTTTCTTTTTTCACTGCTGTATTGTGAAATTTTTGAAAATTGATAAAATCTGGGATCTGTCTAGGTTGACTGGAAATGGTATTGCAAAAAAGTGTGATAGCACTGAGCCAGGAAAATGAATCGAGGTGACAGTTGTGGCAATTAAAGTGGTGACCATGTTTCGGGCTTGAACTCACTGCCAGCTGCTTGTGTGCCTTCTCTCTTCATTTGCAGATGAAGGGGCTTGAGGAGCCAGAGATGGACCCCAAAAGTCGTGACGTTTTAGTTCAGCAAGCCTCCCAGTGCCTTAGTAAGCTGGTCCAAATTGCGTCTCGGACAAAGAGGAACTTCATTCTTGATCAGGTATTGTCTAAACAAAAGAAATTGGCCTTTCAGAGGATATAAAGATGAGTATTTTGCATCCACTTAATAAAACTGCTTAGAGTCAAACTGGGGTGCATATATAAAGACTGAATTAAGGAGCAACAGACAGCATCTCACTGTTCTTAAATTCATTGTAACATCCCTAGCTAATTATAGTTCTGGAGAGGGGCTTTTGATGGGGGTACTGACAGTTTCACTAGATAGTTCAGGCTGGAACTCACCATGTACCCCAGGCTGGAACACGTGGTGGTGCTCCTGCCCCAGCCTCACAGGTGCTGGGATTACAGATGTGTGTCCAGCTTTAGTTAATAGTGACTTTAAACATTACTGGAGTAACCTTTTAGTCAGCATATATAGGTATAGAAAACAAGTATAGAAAAGAGCTGGCACTTGGAGGCTGGGGATTTAGCTCAACAGTGTGACAACTGCCTGGCAAGCACAAGGTCATGAGTTCGCTCTCCGGTACCAAAAAAAAAAAAAAAAAAAGAGCTAGCTTTCATTGAATTCCTGGCTCCACTTAAAAGATTTGTTGTCTTGGATAAGTCCTTGTGCTTCACTGAAACTCAGTTTTGCTGGTGTACAAGATTAGTAACACCAGTCACGTAAAGGTTTTAACATAGGCAGTTGGGAATATTGATTCCTAATTTGGTGTTTCAGTTGTAAAAGATACAGAGTTTTGGTTGAAGTTGGATGATAGTTTTTATTCCTAAACATGTGTTCCTCCTCCTGTTCTTAGTGTAACGTGTACAACTCTGGCCAACGGCGGAAGCTATTGTTGTTCAAGACTTTCTCCCGGAAGGTGGTGGTGATTGTCCCTCATGAGGAAGACTGGAAGAAGAGGCTGGAGTTGAGGAAAGAAGTGGAGGGAGACGATGTGCCTGAGTCCATAATGCTGGAGATGAAAGGTGGGCTGAAGTTAGACCACCAGGACCCTGTCCCCACCAGTCTGTACTTAGCACCCTAGCCCTGGCTCTACCTGATCCAACCTGACTAAAGAGCGCCTTAGTGAGTGTGAGCGCTGTGGGTGGATGAATGAATAAGCAGAGTAAATAGCAAAGTAGTGACTCCTTGCTTTTGTTGTTTTTTTTGAGATAGAATCTCACAGTGTAGCCCAGGCTGGCCTTGACCTCACAGTGAGCCCAGACTGGCTCAAACTTGCAGTGATCTTCCTGTTTCAGCCTCCTGAGTGCTGGAGTGACAGGTGTGTGCCATCATGCCTGTGACTCTGTGACTCACCCTGGATGAGTCACAAAAAGGGAAACAGTGATGTATCACAGGATTATTAAAGTCAGTGCAAGGCTAGGGATATAGCAGAGTGGTAGAATGCCTGCCTAGTATGCTTGAGGCCTTGGGTTCAGTCCCCAGCACTGAAGAAAATAAGGAGAAAACTCATAAAGAACCTTCCTTAAATAAGTCACTTATTACGTAGATACAGCGTTATTTGCTGTTTGCCCAGCACTGTGCCACATAGGGAAATAGCAGCCAGTGCCTGTTATTTTGTAAAGGGCTGGGAGATGGTATGGTTCAAGTCAGGGCAATTGAAGTGAGGATCTCACTGGTGGATCTTGATTTATGGTATATAGTAGGCTCATTTTTAGTTTTTTGGGGTGTTTTTGTTTTTGGTACTAGAGATTGAACTTATGACCTTGTGCTTGCTAGGCAGGCCCTTATGCCATTGAGCTAAACCCTGGCCCATTCGTTTTTAGTTCGTTTGTTTTTTGTTTTTGGTATTGAATTAAATCATTTATGCATTACAGAGTCCTAGAGCAAGGTCCCCCACAAAGTAGCATTACTGGCTTAAATAAATACTAAAAAAAAGACTTTGTAAAGAAGAACCAATTACACATTTCTTGATTGCTCTCACCTCCTGCTGTGCCCTTAGCTAATTTTCCCTAATTTTCCCCTTGACTGGTGGCCTCCTGCCTGCCCTGGGAACTGCTGGTTTTCCTCATGGACACCTTTGAGTCATATCCTACAGTTTTATGTAGGATGAACTATGCAAGTCTACAGCTGGTACTCAGGGGCTCAGAGGAATTGGTATCAGGACTGACTGGGTTCACTGAAGAATCGTGGGAACCCCACTGCAGTGAAGGCCTCAGGGCATCCTGTGTATTCGGGTACAGAGTGTGCTGGCCCAGCACACTCAGGGTGACTAAGGGCTGTGATCCTGTTCCCCGTCTCATGGTGTGGACAGCAGATGCTGTGAGGCCAAGCCTTTCTAAAATGTCACTTAGCATCTTATCTAACTAACACCAAAACTTTCTCCGTTACTTTTGGCCTCTGTCCTGATAAGAAACCTTAACCCCAGTTCAGTGCTAATTTATTATGGATCACTTGAGACCTGTGAACCATCAGTTGGCAGGTATTACTTTGCTTTGGGCTGTTGCAGTTTAAGGGAAATTTAGAGTAAAGGAAATTAGTTTTAGTGTTTAGATGGGAATAGGTATAAACCAGCACGTTTCTGTGGGTTAATAGATAAGGCTTAGAAATTCTTACTTTCCTGTAGTAGAATGTTCGTATGAGTTCTTACTCATCTATGCACTTTCCAGGCTCACAAGCTTCTCTCTTACTCTTGTAGCCAACTTCTCTTTGCCTGAGAAATGCGACTATATGGATGAGGTGACATATGGGGAGCTGGAGAAGGAGGAAGCTCAGCCCATTGTCACCAAGTACAAGGAAGAGGCCAGGAAGCTGCTGCCCCCCTCAGAGAAGCGGACAAATCGCCGGAACAACCGAAACAAGCGCAACCGCCAGAACCGAAGCCGTGGCCAGGGCTATGGTGAGTCCAGGGGCTGGATGGGCCCAGCTTTGTCACAGTTTTGGGCTGAGAAGGCCCAGGAAGCAGGATAGCGCTGGTAAGGAGGCAACTTCCTGGAGCAGGCATCCTCCCATGTCTTTGCCTGTCTCCTGGCCTTCCTGTAATCCTTTCATAAGGACAGTTCCTTTCCCACAAAGTACTTGTTTCCTGAAAAGCATCCTATGCCTTCCTATGTGTCTGGCTGTCACACTAACACACGTATCCCACAATTGGCTGCTGAAGCCTGGAAGGGTTTGATGGTGGTGTCCTGTTCTCATAGTCTGTTTTCTCACTGCTTCGCCTCTTGGACCAACTCAGCTGTGTAGGCCGGAAAGTGAGCACCCTGTTCAGTAAGTTAAATGGGGCGCTTTAGGGAATCGTGTCCCTGGGTCCATTTTGTCAGCTAGCGCTCAGATGAGTCATGCTCTGTGGCCTGCCCCTCTAGGACTGTGGGGTGCAGATGGTTTCTCACAGACAGTAGTGGGGCATCTTGGGGCTTTCCCAAGGATGACAGTCTGTGATACTCCAAATGGCAGTTTCTGCTGCTGGTTTTAGTTTGCCATGTACCGTTTGCCATCCTGAATGTCTTCCAGGAACTGGGGCATCCAGAATAAGGTGACATGGCTTTCCTGGCCCTCACTCTGCGCACCCTCCAGATTTTTGCGAGCCCCAGTGCTGGGGCTGTCCCTGCCAGGCAGGCTCCTGTGCCCACAGAGTGCCCACTTTTCTGCTGCGCTCCACACCAAGCCGGCTGCTGCCAGCTGTCTGAGCGCTCTCCGTTTCTCTTCCAGTGGGCGGGCAGCGCCGAGGCTACGACAACCGGGCCTACGGGCAGCAGTACTGGGGGCAGTCTGGAAACAGAGGGGTGAGTGCAGCCCCCGCCACTCCTCCCTCTGGCCGAGGCCACCATTGCCATGGCGTGGGGAGGAGAGGGGCTCCGGCTGTCTTCTCAGGGCCTAGGGCCTTGCCCAGTTACTGTGCCATCAGACAGATTCGTCCCATGTGCACTGTCCGGCCCAAGATGTCTGTATGAAGGGGCACAGTGGGTCACACTGCTGAAACCCCATAAGTCTTCTCTTTCCTTTCCCAGGGCTACCGTAACTTCTACGACCGCTACCGTGGAGACTATGACCGCTTCTATGGGCGAGACTATGAGTACAACAGATACAGAGACTATTACAGGCAGTACAACCGGGACGTGAGTCTGTGGCCGGGCAGAAGCTGGGGTGGCAGTGGCCACAGTGCCAGCCTGTGCCCTGACCATCCATCCCCTCTCTTGCAGTGGCAGAATTACTACTACCACCACCCGCAGGACCGAGACCGGTACTACAGGAACTACTATGGCTACCAAGGGTATCGGTGAAGCTCCGCGTGGCCACCTGTCCACCAAGAAGCTGGATCTCAGGGGTGCCCAGCACCCCCTAAACACATCCGAGGAAAACGGGCAGGCGGGGTGGGGCTGAGCTGCCGGGGGGTGGGGTGGGGGTGGGCACGCCGTGGGAGGGGGGGAGGTGGAAACCAACCACAAAACTGTACATTTTTTAAAAAGTTTGTTGAAAAGAATATTGTCTTATTCTATAAAACATTTCAAACCTAGTTAGGTATTTGTAATCGGAAACCATCTGCGCAGAACTAGGGCTGCTGGTCTGTACCCTGCAGTTGTGAGTGTCCCCAGTGACACTGGCAACCGCGCAGGCAGTGGTGGGAGGAGGAAGGCACTCTGCTCAGGTTGGCACAGGCAGGGGCCAGGGCCTTGTGACCCCAGGGCAGCAAAATAAACGATCGGCTCTTGGTGATCACTTTACCCATGAATGTTTGCATTTTCTTTTCGACCTTTCCCTCTGGGGACTGTTGGTCTGGGAGCTGAGCTCTCCACAGTCCCTGTGCCACTGTCCCAGTGGAGGCACAGAGGCCACCTACTCCACGGTGAAGGCTGCACTCTGATTCTCAGGGTTTCTGGCAGAACACATGCTGAGCAGTCGCTGGACCCTGGGGCATGGAGTGGCCGGGGACCGCCTCTGACTGGGCCTTAGCTGGGACCAGTTCTGGACTCAATTCCAGGCAGTGCACACAGGGTTTCCAGGGGAGCTGGGTGCTTTTTCAGATTTGGCTTCAGTCTTCCTCCCTTCTCAGCCTTGTGTGCAGCGCCTTGCTTCATAGGAAAGGACACCAGGCCTGCCCCAAGAGTGCACCATAGCCCTGGCCCCGGCCCCAGCCACCTTCACCCATCCCCTGTGGAGGCTGGAGGGGGCTATAGGCCTGAGCTACCAGCTCACCCACTCCTGGAGAAGCCTCTGCTGGTGCCACACAGCGGTGGCAAAGGGACCTTGCCCTCAGGGAGGAGTGGGCCACAGCTTTGTGAGCTGATGTGGGGGGGTGCTGGGGGGGTGGGTGAGCTCTGCTGGTGAAGGAAGTGCTTATGCTTAGTTTCTGACACTAGAAAGTCATTTTTTTTCTTGGGGGTGGGAGGAGAGCAGTACTGTGGCCTCCAGGGGCTGTTTGGTCCCCCTCCTGCCATCTTGCAAGTGGTGATGGCTGCAGAGTGCAATGGCAGCGGGGAACCAGCCTCATTCTCCTAGGAAGACTTGTCTAGTGTATCATCCAACATCTGTTGTAGATGGAAAAGCTTCTGTGAGAAAAGCACCACTTGGGGCCTGTAAATGTTCTTGCACAACCTGTAAAACATTCTTGGAAGTGGCCAGTAAAAAAAAGTTTTACATTTAAAAAAAATGTAACTGTGTCATTGTTTACATCTGTAAATTTTTCCTCTCTGTTCTCATTACAGCATTCAGACAAAAATGCAGGCAAACAGCTTTGAGTTTTAGAATAAGCGTGTGGACTGAATCCACTTCCTGTCCTGTGGCTGCCTTGGTTGGTGGCATGTTGGACGATGATTCGGGGTTACCAGTTTCCTGTGCTTATTTCTCCAGACCTACCTGAAGATGTCATTTCTCTTGTTGGCTGCTGTCCTTCCCCAGACCTTGGCTGGGAGCAGCCAGTTGGATGCTGGCTTTGGCTGCAGCAGTTCATTTTAAAGATGAATAAATTTACTGGAGAGTAATTACAATGTGGGGAAAGGCCTACTCATTCAACAGAATGTATTTAATGGGAGTTGCTTTCTAGTGAATTTAAAGTATGAGAAGGTAACTTTTAGGTAACAAGAGCAGTAATAGTGGGATGTGGTGCTGCGCACCTGTAATGCCAGCATTCTAGGACAGAGGCAGGAGGGTTGAAAGTCAGCCCAGCAACTTAGACCCTGTCTCAAAAGGTAAGCCTGTGAAGGTCCTGGGCACAATCTCCAGGACTGCCTGCCCCTCAAAGCACTATGTACTATACTGCCAAACTGATCCTACATTCTCAGTTTTGTAACTGACCAGTTTCTTCCTTTTTTAACACTAAGCACATTTATTAGAAAAGAAGAAAGTTATGAAATATCCTCATATCTTTCCTTGAGAAATTAAAAATAAAACCAAAAACGAATAGAATAATAAAGATCAGAAAACACAATCCAATTTCTTCCTTTCCCTCTGTCTGCACTGGGGATTCAACCCAGGGGTACTCTACTAGTGAGCTAGGTTCTCCAGTCTTTTTTTTTTTCCCTGTGGTATTAGGGCCTTCACATCCTCGGCTTATTTTTGTAATGAGAGACAGGATCTTGCTAAATTGCCATATCTGGGCTTTCAGTCCTCTCAGCTTCCCAGGCTGCTGGCATTCAGGTGCACACTAGGTGTCCCAGGTGGGACCCAAACTTCAGATCCTCCTGCCTTTGTCTCCTGAGTAGGCTCAGAGCCATGGGCCACCATGCCCAGCATCCCATCATAAATGCTGGCACCCAGAGGCCCCAGTGTAGAGTTCTGGGAGGCACCCATGTAGACAGCTCCAGCTGCTCCCTCAGGACTGATCCTAGAATATCAAAACTTGCATCCAAAATGACATCTTTGATTTTGGTGGCTGCCTAATCACTGGAACGTTTAAATCAGTGTTGGAGCTAATTAAACCTACAACCAGCGCACACAACTTTCCAAACCCAAAGTCTAGTCCAATGCCCTGCCACTAGGCTATAGCTCAGCCCTAATTAGTCATTTTTTCATAGCCATGAATAACTAGAGCCTTGTGTCTAGGAACTGTTAACCCTCTAACCCCTACCCAGCTTCCAGGCATCCACCTGGAAATTTATCAGTATGAAAATAGTGCAGGAAAAAAAGTGCAGAAAATAACTTTTAGGTTTAGCTTCTGAAGACAGACTCACTGTGTAGTCCAAGCAGTCCTCCTGTTTCAGCCTCCCTAGCGCTGGATCCCATGCGCTAACCACACCTAGCAAAGTTTTTTCTTGTTTTATCCCATAGTCAAGGTTAGGTTTACTGAGCTCTCTTGACTCTTTATCAAGTATGAACTGATGTGAAAACTCTGCCCAGCACTGATGTGGTGGAAAGGTAAAGTCTTGGTCTCTGCGGCCTGTGCGGCGCAGCAGCACAAGGACCAGGCTGGACCTGACCCCCAGGGGACTCCTGAGACCCTGGACCGAGGGTGGCCAATAGCTGGCTTCTTAGTTTCCCCCTGGGAGAAGGAATTCACTAGCTAGCCCAGGACCTTCGATGTTCCTGCAGCTCCGGAAGACCGTCCCAGGCTAACCCGTGTCCCCAGGCGCCAGGCACAGCAGCGGAGCTTGCTTTGGCGACCTCGAGGTCTGACCTGCAGCGATGCGAGAAGCGGGGAAAGGTTCTTTCCCTGCCTGGTTCCGTCGGGAGGCAGCTGGACCCCGAGGTGCAGCCCCACCTCCGGATGGTCTCGGCTGAGAGGCCCTTCTGCGGCCCGGCGCAGGCAGAGCAGGGGTGGAGGTGGCTTGAGCCCCGGGTCCACCACGAGACTCAACCAGAGCGGCGCAGGCAGACCCCGTGCCACAGTCCCGAGGTCGCCCTTCCCTAGAGCCGAAAACGTGAAAACCTGGGTTCCTGGACCCCAGTGTCGCGATGTCGCCTTCAAATCCTGTCGCGGCCATTTTGGGGCCAGGCAAGCGCAGAAGGAACCCGACGGGGCCGCGGGGCGGCAAGGTAGCCATCTTGAGAGCCGCACTATACCGCGCAGCGCTGTGCGTTGCCATCTTGGGCCGAGGCGCCTCCTGTGGCCACAAGCTTGTGCGCGCAGAAACTTATTCCCCCGAGCTTCGAACCCGCGGTGACAGCCTCCCGCGGGCTCCCAGGTTGGGGGCCACGGCCCCGCCCTAACAACGCGCACGCAGGATATGGACTTTTATTGCCCTAGTAGCGGCAGCAAGTAGGGGAGAGCGCGGCTGCCCATTGTGGGCGAGGCCCAAGGAGGGGCGGGGCCTGGCCGGTGGGGCCTTCAACGGTGCGGGTTCCAGCTCCAGAGGGCCTCCTTCTGTAGGCAGGGAGTGAGTCCTTGGGAGGGGAACGGGAGGGGCATGTTCCTAGTCCCAGGCGGGCTCCCAGGGCCCGCAATGAAGGGGCGGGGCTATCTGGCTGGGGCGGGGCCATCTGGCTGGGGCGGGGCCGGGGCGGGATCACAGCAGCGCGCAGAAGAACTTCTTCTCACGGAAAGGGTTCTCCGAAGTAGGCACCGGCGTGATGAGCGGATCCTCACAGGCGTGGGCGTCACAGTACGTCATCAGGTCCGCTGCAGCCTTGGACACCTGGTCGCTCGGGAAGGGTTGGTGGCACGGTAGAGGGTGGCCTCCTCCTTCAACAAGGGACACCCATGCCCGCCCTGGGAACAGCAGCGTCCCTGACCTGGCCTCCCTCCCGCCATCGGGCGTCTGCGGCGTCTGGGACCGGAGCCCCCTGCCGCAGGGCTACGCACGCGGCCGCACCCACCTTTATCCGACACAGACTGGCCTCGATCTTCAGCTGCTCCACCATCTTGCGCGCTTGCCCGATGGTCATAGTACTATTCACGGGGGTCTCGCCCTTCATCCTGGAGAGAGGGTCATGCGCCGGTGTTGCCTCCGGTCCTCCTGCCCTCCTGGGGTCCGCCCTACCCCGCCCACCTCAGAGGAGGAGAAGGGGACGGCGGGGTGGGGCGCTCCCCAGGCCACCTGCGGGCTGGCACAAGCAACATCCACACGATTTCGGAGCTCAGTTCTGAGCTCAGTGTCCTGGAGCCCCGCCCTGCGGGAAGCCGCCCTGTCCCGAGCCCAGCGGGACAGAAGCCGTCTCGCTCACCTGAAGCGACAGGAGGCGAGCGCAGTGGCAGTTGCACCTGGCGTGCTGTGTCTCGGGGCCCCCTAGCCCTGCCTCGGTAGTGCTACCCTGAAGGGAGTCGCCTCAGAAAGGGTTAGCTACCGCTCAGAGAGGCCTCGGCGCTCAGAGGGAGGTCGCCGGGGAGCCTGGATCCCGCAGCACCGGCCTTACGCCGATGACCGGTACCCAGGAATGCAGGATGCTGAGGATGCGGGAGGAGACTGGAGAGCCAGGTCCGGATCGTACCACCTCACTGGCGGGGGGAAACCGCACCCCGCCCCGCAGCGCCCCCGGGGCGAGGTGGTCGGGCCCGGTGCCCCTGCGCAGGGCTCAGCTGGTGGGGACCCTGCTTCGGGCTCTGACATCAGCCGCCCCCTCCCCTCCGTAGCTCCGCCCTGACGCCTCACTTGGCACCGAACCTGTTTCTGTCCTAGGGTCCGCATCCCTTGTCTAGGAGAATGTGACGCGCGACATGTGTTAAGAGACTAGACCACCGCGCACGGCCTCCGCGGAACCGGCAGCGTCACCAGAAAGATGTCCAAAGACACGGCGGAGCCGAGGGCGGACTCCAGGGAGCAGCCCAAAGGACCGGACTGTGTGGAGAAGGTGAGGGGCTCGGCAGGGTGGGGGGCACGGGACAGGGCAGAGGAAATGGGGGGAAATCGCCAATCTCTCGAGATCGCGCTCCGCCTGTAGCTTCCCGCACCAATGAGTGCACGGCTCAGTCTCTGCACGCGGGGAGAGGGGGCACGCACAAGCAGAGGACCCTTGCCAGTCCGGGTTCGGGGGCCTAGGGAGCGTGGGTCACGCGAAAAAGGAGAGGTCGACTGCGCAGGCTGACACCTGGAGACCAAACCTAGCTGAGAGCCACGCAAGTGAACTGCGCCCCGCAGCCCACCTGCGCAGTGTACAAGCCCAAAACGCCAGGGCCAAATGAGTCAGTGCCCTCGCTCCGAGGTTAAAACGAGCGGAAGGAAGTGGTGAGGTCGAGCATGGCGCGGGCACATCTGGAGTCCCTGCCGGTCACCGCCGGTCACCGTGGGAGAAAAGGCGCTGGAGGCTGCGGGGCCACTGGAGGCCCGCAACCTCCCCGCCCACGCACGAGGCCCCGCCCTGCAGCTCTACTGGCCCCGCCCCTGCACCCCCTGCTGGCCCCACCTCTGCGCCTGAACAGGGCTCTGTCCCCGGATGGGCCCCACCCCTGCGTCTGGTCATGACCCCGCCTCTAGGCTGAAGAGCAGCCGGAAGTCCCTCCTCTGTGCCAGGTGCGAGGGTCGCCCGAGTCTGCGCAGTGTCGGCGGCTGTTTCCGTGGCGACGGCGCGGAGCGGCTGCGGAGACCTAGGATTACCCTGGGCGTCGTAAAGCGGGGGTGGCCCTTGGGGGCTACTAGTCCTGCTTCTGGCTGCGCGGCCGCGTCAACACTGCGAGGCAGCGGAAAGGTGCTGGTTCTCTGCCTCTGTCGCTGTGACAGCTGAGTCGGCGGCACCCCAACCTGCAGCAAGGCCACGGGGAAGAAGGTTGCGTCGTGCCCACAGGGGACAAACCGCTTTTTACTTCTCTGCTTCTAGGAACCGCCGGCCACGCCGCCCCATGGCCAGGGCCGGCGCCCGGGCGGCGGCGCATCGAGGACCCCGCGGCCGGACCCCGCGCCCCGCGCCGCCACGGCCCCCGAGCCGCCGGCGCCCGCCGTGCAATGGGCGCAGGAGATGGGCCAGGCGCTGGCCGGCCGCGCGCGCAGACTGCTGCTGCAGTTCGGAGTGCTCTTCTGCAGCGTGCTGCTGCTTCTCTGGGTGTCCGTGTTCCTCTACGGCTCTTTCTACTACTCCTACATGCCGACCGTCAGCCACCTGAGCTCGGTGCACTTTCATTACAGGTGAGAGGGTGTCCATGCGCGGTCCCTGCTGGCCCACGGAGCAGGAGCCTGATCGAGGCTACCTTGACTGCTGAATTCAGGTTAAAAACTAAGAAAGGTTATGGGCCGGGGATTTAGCTTAGCAGCCTAAGCGCCTGCCTGGCAGGCGCGAGGTCATGAATTTGATCCCGAGTGCCAAAACAAAAACCTAAGGCATGTTTGCGCTTCCGAACGACATTCACGAGGGTCGGTTCTCTCTAGCCTGGGGTCAGAGCTCTCAGGGTCAGCGTGAAAATTGGAGCCTACCCAGCCTCCGGACTAGTGCAGAATTCACTGGCCTTCAGCAGGAAGGTGCTAAGAAGTACTTCCTTCACCTTTTCCCTGGCTACCTTCTGCCTGCCCCAGTATTCCGCCGAGATTAGGGAAATACAAGGTGACCATACCGAGCTGACCTGGCCTCCCTGATTTCTGCTGCTGGCCTGGCCCCTTAGTTTCTCCCCATTTCACATACTTGGCCAAATTCTCTTGCTTTGCAAACTCGCTGTCGACCATTCAACAAATGTTAATAATGATATTATTAACAGTGGTCCAAAAATTTTTTTTTTCTGGTCTGAATTCCTAATAATGTACTGTAGTTTCCAAAATAAAAGTTTATGTTCAGACACATGGATCTAATGAAAGCTATGATCTTTCTTCCCATAAAAACGTACATGTGTGCCTAGGCACCTGCTGCATGCCCACACACTACGTGCAGTTTCACCTACAATAGTAGGCTTTCCTGAGTCTCTTAGAGCACAGTTGTAGCTATTTTTGGCGTTTTCTCGAAGACTCAGACTAGAATTACTGAATCAAAATCTGTGACATAGGATTTTGGAATCTACACCTTAAATTTTTTTTTTTTTGTCTTTTTTGAGACAAGGTTTCAATTACCTTGAACTTACTATGTAGCCTAGGCTGACTTTGAACTCCCAGTGATCCCCCTGCCTCAGCTAGTTTCATTTGTTCAGTGTACTTATTTTTTATTTATTCAGTTTAAATCTTTTTTTTTTTTTTCTTTTTGCTTATTTGACGCAGGCTCTTCTGCTTAGTACAGGCTGGTCCCAAATGCCAGTCTCTCTACTTCAGCCTTCCAAGTGGCAGGCTGCAGGCATGTGCCACCATACTTAGGTGGAATCTGGGTTTATTTATTGCTGTACTGGGAGTCGAATTCAAGTCCTTTGCACAGAGTTACATCCACAGTCAGCTTCTCAGAATACTTAGGGCTCATAATGTGCCTCAAGAAAGTAAATAGAGGCTCAGTTGGTGGTGCTGCCTGTAATCCCAACTTCTCAGAAAGCTGAACAGGAGGATCTCAAGTTGGAGTCTAGCATGGGCCACTTTGTGAGATGCTGTTTCAAACTAAAAAAGGGCTGGGGATGTACCTCAGCACTCTAGGTTCCATCTCAGTATGGAGACAAAAGGAGGTCTTAGCTATGTATAGTGGCACACACCTGTAATCTCAGCAGTCTGGAGACTAAAGTGGGAGGACTGAAAGTTGGAGCTCAGCCTCAGCAAGTGAGTGGTTTAGCAAAACCTCAAGTAGGAAAGAAGGCTTGGGGACATAGGTTAGTGATAAGGCCCTGGGTTTTGTCCCTGGTAGTGAAATATAAATAAATAAATAAATAAATAAATAAATAGGCTTGGCATGGAACCAGGAGGCACATGAGCATGATCGAGGCTGTGACATCAGTGTCATCCCTTCCCCTGTAGGACTGACTGTGACCCCTCCATCACCTCCCTGTGCTCCTTCCCTGTTGCCAATGTCTCACTGGCTAAGAATGGACGCGATCGAGTGAGTACTGGGGCTGGACAGAGAGTTTGTCCATGCTTCAAGGACTGGCGGCAAAGGGCCTGAAGGAAGACCTGGAGATCAGGGCCTGAGGAACAGAGACAAGGAGAAAGGCTCTGGGGAAACAGGAGAGAATATAGGGTCCTGTACTGCAGAGGGTGCTGTATTCATTCCCACTTGGCCTGGAGATGGGAGCTTGGAGAGCCATGGCTGTGGTCTGGTGATTGGTGATGGAGCACGCACTTAGCACAGACAAGCTTTCAAAAGGCAGAGAGCAGGCTTGTGTCAGTGCTGTGGCCCCTGGACCCCATCCTGAGGGCTGAGAGCCAGGAAAGAATCCAAAGGGGAGGAGAGAGGGGCAAGGCAGGGTGGTTCAGCATGTGCCCAGCACACACTGAGCCCTGGACATCCACAGCACTGAAAGACCGGCTGGAGACAGACAGCTGGGAAGCAGTTTAGGAGGATGAAAGAATGGCCAGGGATACTGGGGCCTTGAGGATCTTTGTGAGGCCACCCAGTGAAGAAGCCCTCTGGGTATGAGTCTCGAGCTCAGAGTGGAGGTGCTGAGGCAAGATGAGCTATGAGCCATGTAGTTGAAGACCAGCCTGACATGATTGCATCTTTAAAAGTTGGGGGGATATAGCACAGTGGCACAGCACCTGCCTGGAAAACACAAGGTCGTGAGTTCAATTCCCAATACCAAAAAAAAAAAAAAAAAAGATAAAAAGGTGGGAGACCTAGAATGACAGGGAAATGAGATGCATGAGCTTGTGTGGGAGCCGAGGACTATGGGTGCTGGGGTAACTAGCAATGCAAGGTGGGTGGCCAGGCTTAGGGACAGCCCTCCCAGCACCAGGCCTGAGTCACAGGTGGGGCTATTACCCACCTACAGACCCGCAACAAGAGTGGGGTGCAGCCAGGTCCTGAGGAGCCTGTGAGAGGCAGAGGAACCTGGGGCCCTGACCCAGAAGCAGGCAGCAGAGGCTTGGGGTGGGGCCCTAACTGGGCAGTGGCTCTGGTGCAGGTGCTGATGTATGGACAGCCCTATCGCATCACCTTAGAGCTGGAGCTGCCCGAGTCCCCTGTGAACCAAGACCTGGGCATGTTCTTGGTCACGATTTCCTGCTACACCAGAGGAGGCCGCATCATCTCCACCTCTTCCCGCTCCGTGAGTGTTCATGGACAGCAAGGAGAATGGGGTGTCTGGGGTCTCCACTCTTGGGCTCTGGGCCTCACCTCTGCCAGGCAAGGTAAGGCCCAGAAACAAGGCTGGAGGTGCTGTTCAGTGGAGGAGAACTGGTCTGGTTGAGCATACGTGAACCCCGAGGGCCAGTCCTGTGTGTAGAAAAGAAAGGAGTGTGAGACCCCAGCTCCCGGGACTGCCCGGGAATGGCCCTGCCATGGGTTGGCAGCCAGAGGTGTTACCAGAGCTGCCTCTGGATGTATAAGGGAATGAATTGGCATGTGGGCATCTACCCAGTGCCAGGTTGCCACAGCCACACAAGGATGGCCGCAAGCGGGATGCTGCCCACATTGTCCTGGGGCTTGGACCCCACCCACCTCAGATGACAGAACTGCTTAGGGACAAGCAGATCAGAGGCAATGTTGTGGATCAGCCAGCAGTCTCATAGAGCACTTGCTCTATGAGTATGGAGAAGTTCGACCCCGCCTGGTGACACAAAAATTGTGCCAGTGCTGTGAAATGCTAAGGCAGCATTGCCAGTTCTAGTCCAGCCAGGGCAACTTAGCCAGGCACTGTCTCAAAGTGAAAAATAAAAAGGACTGGGGCTTAGTTCAGTGCATAGACCCTGGGTTCAGTCCCCAGTGCTACTGAAATAAGCAGTAGCTAGAAAACTGGAGCAGTGTGGCTGGGCAAGGAGCAGGGTAAGGGGAGGAACAGCCCTCACGGCACCCAGGATGGAGTGGCACAGCCTGCCCCTTCCAGTCCCTGCCTGCACACAGGTGATGCTGCACTACCGCTCTGACCTGCTGCAGACGCTGGACACAATCGTTTTCTCCAGTCTTCTGCTCTTTGGCTTCGCGGAACAGAAGCAGCTCCTGGAAGTAGAGCTGTACTCGGACTACAGGGAGAACTCGGTGAGGGCGCCCAGAGCCCAGGACTCAGGGATCCATCAGGGACAGACCAGTGGCCCCTCCTAGACATGACATCCCTCACCCCGTGCTCCTCCTGCACAGTACGTCCCCACCACTGGCGCCATCATCGAGATCCACAGCAGGCGCATCCAGCTGTATGGGGCCTACCTGCGTATCCATGCCCACTTTACGGGGCTCAGGTGAGACTGGCAGCCGGGGCTTGCTGCCCAGGGGACAGGATACTATTCTTGTTAGAGATGGAATCTTGGGCTGGGGCTGGGCTCAGCAGTGTAAGCGCCTGCTTGGCCAAAGCAAAGTCGTGAGTTTGATCCCCGGTACCAAAAAAAAAGAAAAAGAGAATCTCACTATGTGGCCCAGACTGGACTCAAACTCCTAGGCTCAAGTGGTCCTTCTGCTTCAGCTTCCTGAGTAGCTGGGACTCCAGGTGGACACCACCACACCTGCCTTAAATTTTTAAAAATACCCTTGTGGAGTCAGGTGTGGTGGCATATGCACCCCTGTAACCGAGGCACTCAGGAGGCTAAAGCAAGAGGATCATCACCAGTTCGAGTCCAGCCTGGCCTACATAGTGAGTCTGAGGTTTGCCCGAACTGCATAGCAGGAAACTATCTCCAAAAAACAAAAGCAAATGGAAAACCACCCTTGTGTCTTGGCACGATGGTAATCTCAGCAGTCTGGGAGGCTGAGGCAGGAGGATCCCAGCCCGAACATCTTAGATTTTCAAAACAAAAAGGACTAGGGATATAGCTCAGGAAAGCCCTGGGTTCAATCCTAGTTCTACAAAAAATAAAAATTGAAAAGTGACCATGTGGCTGGGTAAGATATTTGCCCCTGGGGCTAGAGAGGCCAAAGCAGGAGGCATCTGCCTTGGCAACAGCAGGGCTCTTCATCCAGATGGACTGTAGTCTTGATCCCTGGTTCAGGAGGTATGAGAGCTGACAGGTGGTCACCCAAGGCCCTGCCCTGCTGGGGCTTCTTGAACCCTGGGCTTCTGTCAGCAGCCAGGGCCTTGGGATCTGGCAGCTGGGCGGGGGACATTGGGGTTATTTCTAGGAGACTAGAGCTAGCCAGATGTGTTGGCCCATGCCCGTCCTCCCTGCACTCTGAGAGTCAGAGGGCAGAGATTGCAAGGGCAATTTAGGGACTTAGTGAGATACTGTCTCAAAATAAAAAGTAAAATGGGCTAGGGTTGGAGCTCAGTGCAAAGGCCCCAGGTTCAGTATGGAAAACACAAGCAGTGAGGGCCATGGGCCAAGCTGCTTTGAGGCCACTGCCACTGCCACCCTAGGTACCTGCTGTACAACTTCCCCATGACCTGTGCCTTCGTGGGTGTCGCCAGCAACTTCACCTTCCTCAGTGTGGTCCTGCTCTTTAGCTACATGCATTGGGCGTGGGGGGGCATCTGGCCCAGGCCCCGCTTCTCTGTGCAGGTTCGAGCCGGGCCCTTTGCCCCTGGGAGCAGAGGTAGCCTGCATGGGGTGGCCACCTGGGAGGGCCAGTGGCCATCCTTGTCCCTGCCACTCAGCCCAGTCCCCACAGGTGAACGTCCGGAGGGAGGACTGTGCCCAGCAGAAGCTACGGGGGACTGCCCAGCAACCAGGTGGGGAGCTGGGGACCCAAGGGGGGTGGGCCCTGGGGAGGCCATGGGACCCTGTCCCCCACTCCGCGCACTTTGGAGGTGCAGGGTGCAAAGGCCAGGAAGAGGCCAGCCAGCTGTCAAATGTGGCGGAGGGGACAGAGGAAGGCGAGAGCCCAGAAGAACCCTCAGGGACAGGTAGGGAAACAGCAAGGGTGGCTGGCAGGGCTCAGGTGCCCTGCTGGCTCCCAGCACCTGTGTCACCCATGCCCCTTGGCTGCAGAGGCACAGCTGTCAGAGGAGGAGAAGCCGGAGCTGCAGCCAGCCTCAGGGGATGAGGAGCTGGAGCCTGAGGCCAGCGACGGTGAGGGGGCCTGGTGGACAGGCCCTGTGGGTTAGGGGACCCCCATGAACCCAGGGCCTCACTGGATGTCTTATGTGCTACCAGGCTCAGGGTCCTGGGAAGATGCGGCTCTGCTCACCGAGGCCAATCTGCCTGCCTCTGCCTCTGCCCCCATCCTGGCCCCTGAGACCCTAGGCCGCCCAGAGCCTGCTGGGTGCACCCTGCGCCAGCGCCCCGCCTGCTCTAGCTCCTGAAGTACTCTGTCCATCACACCAGCCTCACCCCCTTGCCCTCTCCTGCTTCACCCCAATAAACTATTTTGTGCCAGCTGCTCCTTGGCTCTGTCCCATTCCTGCCCCTGGGAGGAGGGGCGGTGTGCTCAGACTGCAAGGGTGGGGCAGGGCCTGCTCGGAGCCTCCTGCTGTCCTCCTGGGAGATACGCATGACCCCCAGCCTGGGAGGGGACACAGCAGGGGAAGAGCACAGGATGCATCACTCAGCCCTGCACCCCTCCCTGCTGGGAGGCAGAAGGCAGGAAGTAACTGCTGGGATGGGGTAGCTTTCCTCAGAGCAGTACGTTGTAACCCTGGTTGTAACCCTGGCTGGCCTGAGAGGTCCACAGCTGTGCCCTGTGGCATGCAGGCAGGTGCCACTTGAGCCCCTCTCCCCATCCTGCGTGGCTCCAGCCTGGCTTCTGCATGGTTGGCCACAGGCCACGGCCCGCCTATGCCAGGCCCCAGGCATCTCAGCTAGGGCCCAGGGGGAGCAGAGGTTTCCCCACCCAGCGTGACTCAGACCTGGACAGCCTTTCTGGCAGTCACACATTCATGGGGTGGGGAGCAGGAGGGGCCAGGTGGTGACATCAGAGTGGGCTACAAAAGCTGCAGCAGAACAGCGCTGAGTGGGGCGCCAACCTGACTGAATGCTGGCTTGCAGCGGCCACTCCACCTGCACCCTGCGGATTATCCTGCATCATGGCATCTGCTGGTGAGGGGCTGCTATGGGCTCGGTGGGGGTGCAGGCCTGTCTCCCCCAGCAGGCCAGGAGGATGAGGAACGAGGACTCAAGTTCCAGACCTGGGTGGGGCTGGGGATGTAGCTCCGTGGTACAGCACCTACGTGGCAAGCGCATGGTCCTGAGTTTGGTCTCCAGTACCAAAAAGAGAAAGACAAGGGCCAGGGATTTAGTGCCCCAGCAGCACTTGCCTGGTAGGTGTGTAGTCGTGAGTTCAATCCCTGGTACCACACAAAAAACAAAACAAAAACAGACCGGCCTGGACTACTCAGTGACAGGGAGACCCTGTCTTAGAACTGGAAAGGGCCCAGGGCCCCGCCCATGTCCTCCAGGAAAACCAGGGTCTGTGAGGTCCCCATGCCCTCTGCGGCACCTGTCTCCTGCTGGGTTTGCACGGCAGCTGGGATGCCTGTCCCCAGGACCCTTAGGGTTACTCCCTCAGCACTGCTGCTCCCCACCCACTGGGAACACAGCTGCGCAGCTGCCTCACACATGAGAGCCTTTCCTTGCCCCTGCTGCGAGCCAAGTGCTTAACTCAGAGCAGGGGCTGAGCGACAAGCACCCCATCAGCCTGGCCACCCTCCGAGCTCTCACCTGCTGTGTCACCTGTGTCCACTCCCCTTGCAGGCTTCATGCTGGGCACTCCCTGGCTCCTGTGGCTCCTGGCTGGGACCTTGTCCTTGGCTTCTGGGGCACAGTCACTGACCCCCCAGGACCCTGAGGAGGAGCAGGACTCCACGGCCACACCTCTGCGGCCTGTGCCCTGTGACTACGACCAGTGCCGCCACCTGCAGGTGCCATGTAAGGAGCTGCAGCAGGCCGGGCCAATGCCCTGCCTGTGTCCCGGGCTGTCCAGCCCGGCCCAGCCACCTGCCCCACCCCGCCTGGGCGAGGTACAAGTGGTGGCTGAGGATGGCCACGCAGAGGTACACTGGTGTGCGCCAGCCTCGCCAGTGCACCACTACCAGCTGCTGCTCTGGGAGGGCACCGGGGTGCCACACGGGGGACCCCCACTCAATGCCACTGTCCGCAGAGCCACACTGAGGGGGCTGCAGCCGGGGGTCACCTATGTGCTCTGCGTGGTTGCCGCCAACGAGGCTGGGGAGAGTCTGGCTCCTGGACCTGGCAGTGTGGACCCTGACGGGGTGGCCTCCCCCACTTTTGGGCCCTGCAGCCAGTTCTCAGTGCCCCCCAGGCCCAGCACCTTGGTGCATGCAGCCATTGGGCTGGGCACAGCTCTGGCCCTGCTGAGCTGTGCTGCCTTGGTCTGGCATTTCCACCTGTGCAAGCGCTGGAGCTGCCCCAGACGCCAAGCCACTGCCAGACCCTAGGGGACATCTGCAGGGTTGCCGGGAACACGGAGAGCTGTGAGCTTCGGGGGACATCCAGTGGTCACTGAGGCTCTGCATGAGCGAAGGGAGAATCTTGACCCCAGAAATTGCAGCCACCAGCAACCCCTCCTGGCTCCTCAGCTGTGGCCTGCTGAACTGTCACACTGTGGTGGCTCAGAGGACTTTGTGAAAGGCTTGGGGGGCAGGCACTGGGTCCCCTGCTTCTGTGGTTACCAAGGCTGAACAGACCTGTGTGGGAATCCACCTGGTCCCAGAACTGGTGGAGAAGAGGGAGCCTAGGTGCCATCTGACACAAATAAATCTCCTTGATGTTATTGTTGTTGTTTTTTGGTATGGGGGATCAAACTCAGGACCTCACACTTGCAAAGCAGGCTCTCATGCTGCTGAGCTAAATCCCCAGCCCAGTCTCCTTGATGTTTAAAACACAGGAAAGCAGTTAATCTCTGGCAGGAGAGCGGTGTGAAAAGAATTAAGGTCCTGCTGTATAGGAACCAACCCCCCACAACAAATGTAACTGTTATAGCCAACATGGCCTAGCAAGAATAAAAGTAACAGTTATTATACAAGTTACCATGCTCCTTTGTGTCTGTCAGATGGTCTCACTTTGTAATTCAGGCCAACCTTGCATTGCACTCACTTTGTTTTAGATACAGGTATCTATTTTTTTTTTTTTTTTTGGTCCTAAAGATTGAACTCGTGACTGTGCACTTGCAAGGCAGGCGTTTATGGCTTATGCCACTGAGCTAAATCCCCAGCCCCACTTGCACTCACTTTGTATATCTGCCTCAGGCTCCCAGACTGTGCTGGGTGACAGGTATGTGCGCTGCTCCTGGCTTCGAATGGCTGAGAAAGGCTCTGTATTCTAGGCTGGCCTGGGACTCACTGTATAGCTACTGGTCCCCCTGCCTTGCCACACCTGTGAGCAGCTCTCTAAGTTCCCAGGGGATGGGGGACATGAGAGGATGGAGAAAACAAGATAGAGACAGAAAACGGGGGGGGGGGGTCAGGTGGACCCCTTCTTCCCGAGACTGCTCCTCTACCGCAATGCTCTTATGTGTACATTTGTCCTATGCCTCCCCTGCCCCTCTGCTTAACCAGCTAGCTTCTGAGGCCTGTGCTGTTCCAGTACCCCAGGCCCTCAGGGCATTCCTCAAGTGCTCTGTGCCCTTGGGGCACTCCTGTTCAGGCACTTTTGCTTTTGGCTCTGCATCTGTGAAGGATCACTAACTCAAAAACCGGCTGGTGGCTCATGCCTGTAATCCCAGCACTTGGGAGGCTGAGGCAGGAGGATCGTTGCAAGTTCGAAACCAGCCTGGGCTACAAAGTAAGCTCAATGCCAGCCTGAACTGCATAGTGAGACCCTGTCTCAAAAAGACAAAAAAAAAAAAATGATCACTAACTCAATGGCTCCCAACGCTGCCTCAGCGTCCTAAGTGCAGGTGTACCTTGGTGGTAGAGTGGTTGGCCCTAGGTTGATCCCCAGTAAAATGAAGTAATTGCTTTTAGCAGAGCTTTTTTGTTTGTTTGTTTTGAGAGAAGGTCTCACTACAAAGTTCAGGCTGGCCTTGAGTTCACTTTGTAACCCAGACTGGTCTTGAACCTCCAAGGATCCTCCTGCCTTAGCCTCCTGAGTGCTGGGATTACAGGCATGCGCCACTATGCCAAGCTTTTTTTTTTTTTTTTTGTCTTCTATATGAGGGTCTTGCTTCATAGTTCAGGCTAGCCCAGACCATCCAGGCTGGCCTCAAACTCTCAGTGATCCTCCTGACTCAGCCTCCAGAGTGCTGGGATGCAGGCATGTGGCACCACACCTGATTTTTGTTTTTGAGACCCCTCTCACTGTATAGCCCAGGCTAACAGCACATGAAGAATCCTCCTCCTCAGCCTCCTAAGCACAACTGGCACACCCAGCATTAAGGCAGATTCCAGAAATACCGAGGTTTTCTTTTTATGCTGGCTGTTCTGCATTGGCCATCTGCACCGGGGCAGAGCTCAGCCTCCTCCACTCACCTCATGGCTGCAAAGTTGTCTGTGGAGGGCTGCACCCTTGCTTCTTGCTGGGAGATCTGTTTCACACCCTTGGATTGTGAAGGGCAAATTGGCAGAACTGTGAAATGCAGTCATTCTTCCAGAGGAGCCTGGAATACTCTTGTCACTGAGACTCTGGTGTCACACTGTGTGATTCACTTGTGGCTGTGACTGAAAATGCCTGTATGTCTTCAGCTTTTACTTAATCATCAGTAACAACTGCCTCCTTTCTCACTAATATTATGTGCTTTGGTTAGTCTTTTACACAATCATTCCATGAGATGGGGAGAGGGTATCACTTTTTTTTTTTTCCTTCAGTACTGAGGTTTGAACCCAGGCCTTCCACTTAGCTATACTCCCAGCCTGTTTTTTTGTCTTTTGAGACTGGGTCTTGCCCATACTGGGCTCAAACTTTCAATTCTCCTGTCTCAGCCTCCCAGTATGCTGAGATTAGAGGAGTGTACTACTAAACCTGGGTGATATCAGTTGTTCCTACTGAGGGTGTGGTGGTGTACTCCTCTAATTCCAGCACTCAGGGGGCCAAAGCAGGAGGATTGTCTTGAGTCTGAGGCCAGTCTGGGGGTACATAATGAGACACTGTCTCAAACAACAAAAATGACAACTATCCCTAAGCTGCCCGACTCTAGACTGTGTTCACCCCACATGGACAGGCACTGTAGGACAGAGGACATCATGGGATGAGTCCTGACAGCTACCTACTACCTTTGTAGCCTTACAAAAGTTATCTTCTTTGTCTGTTTTCTGTGATTAATAATGCTACTACATGACAGGGATTGTTGTGATGATGTTGTTGTAATTAAATCTGAATTAATCAGCCAGATGTGGTGGCACATACCTTAATCCCAGCACTTGGAAGGGGAGGATCACCATGAATTTGAGGCCAGCCTGGACTTCACAGTGAATTCAAGGTCTGCCTGAACTACACAGTAAGACCTTGTCTCAAAAGACCAAAAAAACAAAAACACCAACAAAGCCCAAAATCATATAAAAATATCTAGTGTTTATATTGTTAGTATCAATTGCTTTTTTTTTTTTTTTGCCCTGCCTCCCATATGCTAAGCCAGGGTTCTACCCACTCAGTGACATCCAGCCCTGTTTTTTTGTTTTGTTTTGTTGTTTTAAACAAGGTCTCACTATGTAGTTTAGGCTGGCCTGGAACTCAAGGCCCTCCTCCTGCCTCAGCCTCCAGCATGCTAGGATAACAGACCTGCACCACTATGCCCAGCCCAAAATCCTTTTAATTTTGAGACCAGATCTTGCTAAATTGTCCAGATAGGCCTCTAAGTCTCCATTCTCTTTCTTTCTTTCGTTTGTTCATTCATTCTTTCTTTCTTTCTTTTGTACAGGGGGATCAAACTCACTACCTTGTGCTTGGCAGGCTGCACTGTGCCACTGAGCTCTATCTCCAGTCCCTCCATTCTCTTTCTTCTAGCTTCCTAGCTGCTAGGATCATAGGCACATGGCTGGAATCCTCCAACCCTGTTTCTAAAAAACATTTAAAATGAGTAAGCATTAGCTGGGTGTGGTGGCACAGTCCTGTAATCCCAGCACTCTGGGAGGGTGAAGCAGGACTGCAAATTCCAGCCTAGACTGGGGCATTTAGTGATTGAGGGAGACCCTGTCTCAAAAAAACAAAAACAAAAAGAATTGGAGATGGAGAGCTCAGGGCAAAGGTCCTGGGTTTATTCTGTAATACTGGAGGGAAAGAAAAACCAAACCCAGGAGTGTTGAAAAATTCCATGCTAACTCCTGCCCTGAAACACGCACAGGCTGCTTTCGGTTGGTGGATGAAAATGCACAGTAACTACTAGCACTAGCCAGTCCACCTGGCAGAGACCTACATAGCCTTTAAGTCATCTCCGGGTACTGACGGCGCTTTTCTGACAAAGGGTCGGGTGTGGTGGCTCATGATTATAAACCCATCTAGGAGGGAGGCTGAAGCATGAAGACTGAAGGTTCTAGGTTCTGGACCACCCGGCAAACCCTCGGTCGCCAGAAAAACAATCCACTCCACCCCAACAGCGGTGTGATTTGCCCACTGGGGCGCTACCGGGTTCCCGGCTAGGGGCTGGGGCTCCGCCGCTGGAGGGGGCGGGTCCCTGGCTGCACCACGCGCCCTGCTCCTATCCCCGCTCTTCTGCAAGCTACCTTACTCACTTTTGACTTTTATTTTTATGGGTCTGGAGTACGCAAGGATTGCACCGTGGTGCACGACCATCACACACCTTAATATTTTTGATGTCTCCTCCCCATCCGCCCCCTTATTTATTTACTTATTTAATCACGTGTCCGAGCTACGTGGTAAATTCGTGGAGGCGAGCTAGCTCCAGCGTGTCTTGACACTTTTTTCTTCCAGTCCCCATAATGTGAGGAGGGCGTGGAGGGCGGGGCTCCAGAGCGGACCGCCCCTTGAACTTCTCTGACCTCGCCCGTACTTCGCCGGTCCCTTCTACTTGCGCAACTCCGCGCTGCCGCCGGCAGGAGCTTTCTGCCTTCCTGCGGTACCCGTCTGCGCCCGCTCCACGTGACCCAAACAGACTGGGCACTTCCGCCTCCGGTTGGCTTCCAGCACAGCTGCCTCCCGGTGAGCGAGCGCGCGCCGGGCCAGGGTCGGGCAGCGACCCCAGCTGACCCTCGCACCGTCCTTCTCGCCCTCAGGTCCGCACGGCGGCGCCATGGCGGAGCTGACGGCGCTGGAGAGCCTCATCGAGATGGGCTTCGCCCGGGGACGCGCGTAAGGGAGCCCGGCCCCGCGCCCCGCCCGCTGCCGCCATGGCTCGGGCGCCGCTCACGGTGTTTCTGCCCCCAGGGAGAAGGCTCTGGCCCTCACGGGGAACCAGGGCATCGAGGCCGCCATGGACTGGTGAGCGCCGGGTCGGGGGAGGGCGGGCGGCCGCAGCCACGCGCTAACTCCCCGCCCCGCAGGCTAATGGAGCACGAGGACGACCCCGAGGCCGATGAGCCGCCGCTGCCGCCAGCCCCGCACGGGAGCACCCTGGTCGGAGAGCCGGGACGGGAAGGTCGGCGGGGCAGCAGGGCCGGGGGAGCACTGCGGGGAGGGACAAGAGGAACGAGGGACACCGTGACACCGTGACACTGGCGCTCGTTCCAGGACCCGGAGCGGCCGCCAAGGAAGGGAGACCCGTCCTGACTGAAGAGGAGCGACTGGAGCAGACCAAGAGGTGAAGCTTGGGCTCCTCCCTCTCCTGCGGAGTCGGGACAGAACTTTGGCTTTTGCATTACTAGACAGTACTTTTCCTTTTTTTTAATGGTGCTGGGGATCGAACTCAGGACTTTATGCATGCAAGGCAAGAACTCTATCGCTAAGCCACACCCCTAATCTTATTTCGGTTTATTCTGAGGCAGGGTCTCACTGTGATGCTCAGGCTTGCTTTGCTTTCTCAGCAATCCTCCTGTCTCAGCTTCTGGAGTGCTGGCCTTACAGACGCGCATCACCATGCCTGGCTTTTTTTATTTTTAAAACCCAGGGCATGAGACATGCTAAACATGTGCTTTATTTAACTGAAGTACTCTTCTAGCATCATTCTGTTTTTTCTTGGCATTTTCCTTTTTGTTTCCTCCATTGTTAGACACGTTCTCATTATAAATCTGCCTTCCCACTCCGCATCCACTTCTCTTGAATTCTTTCTATCTGTAAAACAGGATGATGGAGTTGGTGGCTCAGAAGCAGCGGGAACGGGAAGAAAGGGAGGAGCGCGAGGCCTTGGAAAGAGAAAGGCAGCGCAGGAGACAAGGACAGGAGCTGACAGCTGCTCGACAGAGACTACAGGAAGATGAGATGCGCCGGGCAGCTGAGGAGCGAAGGAGGGAAAAGGCTGAAGAGTTAGCAGCCAGGTCTGTGCTGGGCTGGCAAGTCAATAGGTGAGAAAGAAATTTGTTTTGTCCGCACGTGACCTGTTTTTTGCCTGTCTGCATTCTAGACAGAGAGTTCGAGAAAAGATTGAAAGAGACAAAGCAGAGAGAGCTAAGAAGGTGGGTTTTGGGGAGGACTATAAAGCAGTAGCTGGTTAATCATCCCTCAGGGAGAAAGCATGAGTTCACACATCTATTTCTATGTTTTACTTTGTTCTCTAGTATGGTGGTAATATGGGTCCTCAGACATCCCTGCCAGTGACAGAGCCAGGTCCTGTTCCCTCTTCTCCCAGCCAGGAGCCTCCCACCAAGCGGGAGTATGACCAGTGTCGCATCCAGGTACTGACACAGATTCCTGTCTTGCAGCTGAAACTGTTGTTGGCTATAAGGTATCCAGCTCAGAACATTCTGTAGTCATCCTCTGGTTGCCAAATCTCTCCCTTCTTTGTAAATGACTTTTGAAACCTTACCTCCTACTTAGGGAAGAGATCAAATTTCCCCTGTACAGTCTTACTTAAATCCTCATCTCCCGCATACGCAGTGATTTCCTTTTCACTTGTCCTTATTTTTGTTTGGTTCACTACACAGCTAATTTGGGGGGGGGTTTGTTTTTTTGAGACAGGGTCTCAGTGTTATTCAGGCTGTCCATGACCTCATCATGGTGATCCTTTTGCTTCAGCCTCCAGAATGCTAGTATTACAGGCCTGAACCACCACACCCAGCTGATTTTGATCTTGATATTTCTGTATACCATCTTGTGTTATTAGGTCAGACGGTGAGGGAGTAGAGGCCATTCACAGTAACACAGAACCAGTGGTTTTTCAGTAGGAGCTTTAAATAGTCCTGCTAGTTCAGTCTGAGAGGAGAGACAGCTGTAGCTGTGTGGCTATTGGCCACCTAGTTTTTTTCTTTTTGAGACAGGGTCTCTCTAGGCAGTTCGGGCCGGCCTTGAGCTCACTTTGTAGCCCAGGCTGGTCTCAAACTTGCAACAATCCTGCCTCAGCCTCCTGAGTGCTGGGATTACAGGTGTGAGCCACCACACCTGGCTTGGCCACCTAGTTTTGATGCTCATAACTCGGCACCTGTCTCCCTTTCCCTCCAGGTCAGGCTGCCAGATGGGACCTCACTGACCCAGACTTTCCAGGCCCGGGAACAGTTGGCGGCTGTGAGACTCTATGTGGAGCTACACCGTGGGGGAGATCTTGGAGGGGCCCAGGACCCTGTGCAGCTGCTCAGCGGCTTCCCTAGACGAGCCTTCTCTGAGGCTGACATGGAGCGGCCCCTACAGGAGCTGGGTATGGACTGGAAGTGTGATAGCCTGAGGAGGCGGCTGCTGGTGTGGGCCAGGATTTGGGGAGCATAAAGCAAGTGCCTTTGTGTTTCAAGCTTATTTTCTTCAATTGCTCCTCAGGACTTGTGCCTTCTGCTGTACTCATCGTGGCCAAGAAATGTCCCAGCTGAAGAGCCTTTTCCTTGCTATCCTTTTTGACCTTCATCTTCGCTAAGGCACTGACATCTCCATCTTAATAAATGAACCCCATGTGTTCTGTATATGCCTGGCTCCTTCCTGAATAGCTGGGTGAGACAAAACTGCAGGGTCATCAGTTCATGAGAAGGATGGGAAGATGTTGCCTTATACACTCTTTCTCAGCTTTCATTTCCAACAGAGTAGTGTTCTGGCTTTAATCAGTACAACCTTTGTTCAGTTGCAGTTGTGCTTGGGAACTATAGGATGAAATTCAGGGAGCAGAGGGTGTCACTCAGTGGGAATTCATGTACTTAGCTATGCTTAGGTTCAAGCTGAAAAGACTGAAAGTTTGAGGCTACCCTGGGCAACTTAGATTCTAGCTCAAAATAAAAATTAAAAAAAACCCAACCCAGTGGGCTGGAATGTATGTAGCTCAGTGGTTTAGGGTCCTTGGGTTCCATCCTCAGTGTGGAGATGGTGGACTGGAAACCACTAGTAAAAACCTTACAGCACAGAGAACCACAACCCACATTTACTGAGCCCATGCTTGCTGTGTAGTTCAGGCTGGCCTTGAACTCCACAGTGATCTTCCCACCTCAGTCTCCTGAATGCTGAGACTATAGGTGTGCAGCATCACATACAGTTGTGTTTGTTTTTTGAGATAGGGTCTATGTAGTGTTGACCTTGAACTGGCCTCAGACTTGCCATTATCAATCTCTTCTGCCTCCACCACCTGAGTGCTGGAATGCAGGCAGGTGTACCTTGCCTAGACAGTTCTGATTTATAGAACAAGAGAGAGTCAGGTTTTGTAACCTGCAGAAAGGCATTGAACTAGTTGGGTTTCTTTTTTTTTCTTTTTCTTTTTTTGTGCTGGGGGTTGACTCACAACTCACACTTGCCAGGCCGGTGCTTATGCCGCTGAGCTAAATCCTCAGTCCCTTTTTTTTTTTTTTTTTTGTCTTTTTGAGACAGCCTCACTGCATTTCAGGCTTGCTTGGGCTCACATTGTAGCCCTAGCCCAGGCTGGCCTCCTCGAAATGTTCCTCCTGTCTCAGCCTCTCCAGTGCTGGGATTGCAGGCAAGAACCAGATCTTTACAGAGGGTACTTCTCACCACTCCTGAGTGGTGACCACATAAGGCATTATTGCTCATTAGGTGCTTTACAGCACCTTCAACCACCCAAGAGGAGATAAGTTTCTTCTCCACAAGTGTCCGTTGCTAGGAGGTCCTGGGCAGTCTGGACTTGAATCCTTGAGTTTGAGCCTAGTCTGCTGCTGTATGTCTGTAATCCCAGAGCTCTGGGAGGCTGAGGCAGGAGGACGGAAAGCAAGCTCATTTTAGGTAGCTGACCTGACCCTGTCTCATTTAAACAGAGGGTGAGAGGAGGTTGTCCCAGGGGTGCAACTAAAAGAGGGCCCTGGGTTAGATCCTGGTAGACAATGTTGCTTGGTTTCTCTGGACAAAAGAGACATACTTTCATTTGAAAATATTTTGAAAATGTGTTTGCTGGGCTAATGAGGCTGCACGGGGAATGGGCAGGGCCCGGGTGCAGGGACTGGGTTTTTTCTTGTACCGGGGATTGAACTCACGACCTTGCGCTTGCCAGCCAGGCGCTTACACCACTGAGCTAAATCCCCAGCCCAGGGACTGGGTTTTTGAGTCTGGCTCGCGCACCCCTGCTTTGCGGACGCTTAATTCCAAAAGGCATCCTGCGTCCCCCACCAGGCGTGGCTGCTCTCACACTGCCCCGCCGCCAGGGGTCCAGTTCTTCCTCCACGCTACGTTCTCCTGCGTGGCGGCGGCCTCCTGCAGCGTAGCCATCACGAGCCGATGGGTGCGCGCCGCCTCGTCCCTATGCTGCGGGTGTTGCTCTGGCATCTCCTGCGGGGACAACTGGGTCTTAGTTCCCGGCCCATTGCCCGCTGCCTGCCAACCGTCGCGCCCCGCGCCCCCGCGGCCTACCTTCAGCATCGCCTGCTTCTGCAGCTCCCCCGGGGTAACCAGCGCAAAGAGCGCGTATCCTACGCCCGCTCCGGCGCCCAGCGCTGCGACCACGATCAGTGCTTTCTGTAGGGCGCCCATGGCGGCCCAAGGCTTCTGTGGCCGCCTCGCACTGCCGCCGCGGGGTCTCACTGCCCTCGGCGGGCTAGAGCGGCTGCACGGGAGCCGTCCAGTCGCGCCTGCCTCGAGCCGGTCTGGCCCGGAGTCGCAGAGCCCCAGCGCGCCTGCGTCTCGATGGTCTGGCCGCCGGAGGGCGTCTGGAAACTCAGGCACGAGGCGGAGCCTGCGCGGCCCGGCCTCTGATTCCCGGCAGAATCGCTAGCTCAGAGTTTGTCCAGGTCACCATAGGTTTAGGGCTGCTGGTCTTAAATCCTACGGGCTGGGCCAGCCCGTGACCTCTTGCAGTGACTCACTTAACGCGTGTCTTACACGGCACTTCGTGGACCTCCATCGATTCGTCTCAGCCCCTTTCATTCCGAAACAAAAGCCAAAGCCCCGGTGCAGTTACCAGTATTTCTCTTTGCTTTAAGTGGCCTGTTACTTTCTTTATGGCACACCCTTGCCTTTGTGACCGCCCCACGCACACAGTGGGGGGGACTCCACCACCAAGCCACACCCCAGCCTTTTTTTTTTTTTTTCCTCGAATTTGCAATGGTCCTCCTGCCTCAGCTTCCTGAATGGTGGGATTATAGGCACAGGCCACCACCCCAGACTTCTTTAGCTCCCTGTTCCAGGGGCTGGAACACCTGTGCCCCTCCAGCACCCCAAGACCTCGGCTTTCCTCAGGTGCTACCTGCCCTTGGGACGCTGCTGTCCAGGTGCTTTTGGCTCCACACATGTGAATGCTGACTAGTTCAGCGGGTCCCAACATGTAAGTGCTTCAGTGAACACTACATACAAACTTCTTAAGACACAAATGGGCAACTCGGCTTGGAAAAAACAGTAAGCAAAGAGGCAGAGAATCTTGTCACCGCTCTTCACTCAGGGCTCTAATCCCAATGCCCTTGCCTGTCTTCTATCCTGTGTCTTGGTAAACAAAAACAAAACTCCTTTTTCATCTCTTGGATTTATCACCCTTGGAAGGCACATAATCTTCTAGTACATCACCTCCTCTCTTTACAGTGCTTAAGGGACAAAAATGAAAGGAGCAGTTGGCATGGTGTACTGGCTGGGCCTGGTGCTTGCACTATGTGAGCTAGCATCACGGTGGCTCTTGTGCCAGGAATCAGCCTAAACGGGCCTTGGCCTGGCTCCTCACAGCCATGAAATCCTAGGTTGACCAGTACTCCCTGAAAAGACAAAGGAAGACAGGTCTGAGGGTCACCGGGATGTGCAAGTTAGTATTGACAGGGTCATCTGGCTGTGTCAACTCCCTGTTGTCCTTGCTCAGGTGGTCTCTCAAAAGCCCCATCTGGGTGGAGGTCTTGGAGGCTGATGAAGACAGAGGGCATCTCCACTGGCCACAGGAAGCTGCTGCCGCATAGATGGTGAGGAACAGGAAGCTAAACCTTCTTCCAGGACCAAAGAGAGCCAGGTAAGGCAGATGATAGAGGGCACACTGATCAGGTACAGGTAGCAGCTTCATGGGGGAGAAAGCCAATGTGGATGAAATTGATAGACTTCAGAGGGCAGTTCTGGTATCAGAATATGTGAGGCTTTTTTTTTTTTAGTCTGAGACAGGGTTTCACTATACAGTTCAGGCTGGCCTCAAACTCACTTTGTAGCCCAGATTGGCCTTGAATTTTTATTGATCCTTCTGTCTCAGCCTCCTGCGTGCTGGTATTACAGGCATGTACCACTCTATGCTCAGGCTTGTGACACCTTTAAAAAGTATTAACATTTTAATGAATGAATATATATAAATATACACATATATATATATATATACATATACATATATATATATGCTTGTTCTGGGAAAAGGGCTAAGTTACCTACATACAACTATGGTGCTGCACTACTGAGCTATAGCCCAGGTGTCCCTAACTGCCTAGGTGGGGCCAAACCTACAATTATCCTACCTTAGCCTCTAGAGAGGCTCACTTTTTCTTTCTAAATGAGGAAACTGAGTGTGTGAATCTAGGCTATTTTTGTTGTTGTTGTTTGCTGTTTTGAGACAGGGTCTTGCTATGTAGCTCAGGTTGGCTTTGAACTCATGGTGATCTTTCTCAAGTTTTGAAATTACAAGCATGTACCACCATGCCCATCCAATCTAGGTCTTAAAAAATTAGATTTTTTTTTGGTGCTTGCAAGTGCACACTTTACCACGAGGCCATAGCCCAGACCACTTTTTTTTTGTTTTGTTTTTCCAACAGGCTCTTACTTTGAACTACGTAGTCTTTTTTGTTTTGTGATACCAGGGATCAAACTTGTAAACTTGCCCTTGCCAGGCAGGCACTTTATACCACTGAACTATATCCCTGGCCCTGAACTAGGTAGTCTAGAATTCATGGCAAACCTGCCTCCGCCTATGGAGCACTGGGATTACAGGTACATTGCACATATGGCTTTTTTCTTTTTGTGGTGTTGGGGATTGAACTCAGGGCCTTGTGCATGTCAGACAAGAGCTCTAGCACTGAACTACATCCCTGACCCACACATTTTTAAAAAATTTTTCTTTCCTTTTTGAAACAGTCTTACTGTGCAATTTAGGCTGGACCTGGACTCACTTTGTAACCCAGGGTGGTCTTTAACTAGCAAAAGTCCTCCTGCTTTTGCCTCCCAAGTGCTGGGATTATAGGTGTACCACCACACTCACTTTTTGGCAGTAGTACTGGGTATTATTTCACGACCTCATTGAGCTACATCCTAGGACTTTTTGACACAGTGCTACATTATAAATTAAAAAATTGTTTAGGCTGGGCTCTAATTTGCCATCCTCCTGACTCAGGCTCCTAGGAAATTACAGGAGTGCACCACTGTACTATGCCTGGTTTACACAAATTTTGTTTTAAAATTGTGAAGTTTTATCTTTTTGAGACAGGGTCTCGCTATGCAGTTCAGGCTGTTCTCGAACTCACAATGATCCTCCTGCCTCAGCCTCCCGAGTGTTGGGATTACAGGCGTGAGCCACCACACCTGGTTTATGAACTGTTTTTAAATCTTAACTGGCTCTTTACTTCCCCAGAATGGGCTTAGAGACTGGAGGACCCTAGATCTCTCTTGAGAATGTTTAACCCTGGACTCAGTTGGGGACAGGCATGGGAAGAGCAAGATGTCTCCTGGATTCCTGAGGATAGAATGCCAGGAGACCTCCAAACCCTGTTCTCTTCTGGACCCAGCACCAGGCTGTTGTGTTGACTTGTGGAGCATTCCCATCTGTCTCCCAATAGCTTTGGGGGCAAGTACTATTCTCTGCAGCATTTCACACAGCCAACTGACACCCTTCTATCCAACCCCACTCCAAGTCATCCCCTAGACTGGAGGCTCACAGATCAGGCCATGGGCTAAAATGAATCCCTCTGTTGGTCTTCTGAGCCTTTGTGGGTCAAATGGGAGGATCACCATGAATCTCCTCTCCTTCACTTACATCACTGACCATCTCAAGTGATTATATGTAGCCCAGGTATCATTCCCACTCTACAGATGAGGACACCAAGACCCAGATTCCCTTTCCAGTCATCCATACTGCCAAACAAAGCTCTCTCCAACCATCTTTTGCAACAGAAACTGTAATGATTAAGGTGTCTTTAATGAGCACGTTTAACCAAGTAAGCAAAGTAGGTTATGCCCCCAAAAGGTCCTAACTCCTGCATAGTCACAGTATGGCCACAACACAATTGCTCCAGGAAGGGCAGCCTCACATCTGGATCTTCATCAGAGAACTGGATGAGGGTCCCCTGCTGGCTCAAGACCCTGAGGCACTCCGACAGCATCTGGTGAGCCTGGGACAACCCACCGCGGGCTACAGCATCCCAGGTGCCCTTGTCCAGCAGGAGCTTAAAAGACCCTGAGGGAGCCACAGGTGCCAGGTTCTGGGCGTCAGCTTGCCTGAAGCAGAGGCGGGAAGCTGGGTGTCCTGGGGACAGGGGCATCTGGCTTTGGCTGCCCTCCAGGAGACAGTTCATGTGGGCCACTGCCACAGGAGAGAAGTCCACACCTAGCACGTCCACCGGGTATGGCGACTGGGTGTAGAGGCCTGTGCACAGGCCTGAGGTCCCGCATCCCACGTCCAGCACTCTGGGTGGACAGGAAACCCGGCCCTCCTGAAGGAGTGGAAGGAGGAGGCCCTGGACTTCCTTATAGCCAAAGAACCAGTCGAAGGTGGGGACACTGGCCGGACGTGGCTGGGCATAGAACCGGTCCCAGAGATAGCGATATGCCAAGCAGCTGGTGGCCAGGGAGCCTGCGGACACGGGCAGTGGACAGTAGTCACCGTTGCGAGTTGTCTCAAAACTACAAAGGTTTCAGAGGGTTACAGTCCTGAGATTGTGAGGAGCCCGCCCTGCAGCCCTCCCTGGCTGGCTCCCTACCGGGCGAGGTGCGCCCCCGGGCCAGCAGAGGTGGCACCCGCAGCGTCTGACGGAGCACAGGCATTGTAGATTGTCGAGGTCGCCGAACGCCTGACTTTCGAAGGTCTGCAAATTCTGCGCTACGGAAAAGCCCGTGCGGTTCCCTGAGTTCCACCGCCTCGGAAATAAAAACGCAGACCCAGGTTCTGGTACCAACAGGCTTTATTGGCTGCAAGGTCAAATAAAGGAGAATTCAACAGTTCCAACTCCGAGGACGGTGCGCGCGGACCTGAAACCAATAAAGGAGTGAGCGCCCGGGCCCTGGGCCTCGCTCCTGAGTTTGTCGCGGCGCTAGAGGATAGAACTGGCGGACGGAACGCCGCCGGCACCGAAGACATGACGCCGAGGGGGCCGGAGCCCCTTCTTCTGCCTCCGTACATAACGGGGAACGGGACTGAGCACCCGGCCTCCGCCAAGAAATGGAGGCACACCCCCCCCCCATAGCCACCGCTGAATCTAAGCTTACCAGCTCTACACTGAAGTCAGAAAGGAAGAGAGAGCCGCCGGGTTGCCTTATATACTCCAGGCCCCGTCCCCGAGCTGGGATTGGTTTGCAGAAGCCGGGGGCGGGATCTGCGTGCTACCGGACCAGAAGTGCAGCTTGGTAGGGAGCGGAAGAACGGCGTTGAGAGAATCTAAGAAGCTATGGCTCCGGGCGGGAAGATTAACCGGCCGCGCACGGTGACTATGGGACCGCGGGGGACAGGCTTCCGGCCAGTGACCCGTGCACTCACTCGCTCTGTATCCCTCCCCTCAGGAGTTGAAGAGGAAGCTGTTCAAGCGCCGACGGGTGCTGGGCCGGGCGCGGCGGCTGCGGCGTAGAGTGGTCGGGGCCGTGGTGGACGCGGGGCTGACCACGCGGCACCATCTGCGGAAGCGCGCGTGAGTCGGGGGCCGAACCCAGGGGCTGAACCTGGGGGCTGCCTGGCCCACCCACCACGTCGGCTTGTACCCTTGGATATTTATCCAGGTGTTGGCGTTGAACCTTCGCACGAAGTTGCATCCCTAGCCCGTTTATTTTTAATTTTGATACAGGGCCCCCCAAGTCAACACGATGCTAGGGCGGGACTCAAACTTGATATCTTGTTTCTGCCTACCGCAGTGCCGGGACTTACAGGGGTTCCTCACCTCACCCGGTTTTATTTGTAGTTTTGTAAGAAGACTTAGGTATGGAACACACAAGTATAAGTATGTGGTTGGTGAATTTTCCCAAAGATGTACATAGGATTTTTCCTTCAAGTTTCAAGACCCCAGTGTGTCCTCCCATTAATTACTTTTACGTCTTTTCATTGGCTTTTTGTAAACATCCGAGGTGTTACTACATAAGAAACTGTAACGTTTAGCGTTAAGTACTTTAATCCTTGACGCCTTGAATTAAGCATTTCCTGAGTGTGTTAGGCTTAAGAGTCACCCCACAGCTTGAAGACCCACATTGTTGTGTCTGCAGGGATTTGAACCAAAGACCCCGGTCTGGGAGCAGCCAGTATCACTTGGTGACCCGTGTGACTTAAAGTTCCTCCTCCTGCCCTTCAGGTCCAGTGCCAGGGCCAACATCACCCTTTCGGGGAAGAAGCGTAGGAAGCTCCTGCAGCAGATCCGGCTAGCCCAGAAGGAGAAGGCAGCCATGGAAGGTGAGGCTCCGCTGAGGGGCAGGGATGGGGGATTCTGGGGCACTGGGTTCTTCAACACCTCCTCTTTCTGCTCTGCTCAGTGGACGTGCCCTCAAAGCCAGCCAGGACCAGAGAGCCACAAGCCAAGCAACAGAAGAAAATGACAGCTCCCCAGGATGTCGACATGATGGACCTGGAGGATGGGAGCTGAAGTTTTCACTTCTTCCAGCAGATCATTTTCACCTGCAAATGGAAGGTTGGATAGTTGTTTCAGAGGACTTTGGAGACAGCATTTCCTCCTTCACTCTCCCATATTCTCCCTGCGTAACGGCTGGTGGCCTCTGCTGTTGGCAGAGGTGTGTTGGAAGAGGGCATAGAAGCAAGATTGCAGAGGGACCTGTGGAGCAGCTGACTCCATTTGTAATGAAGCGTAAGAGCTAGGCTCTTATGGTTGGCCCATCTGTCATCTCAACACTCCGGAGGCTGATGCAGGGGGATTGTGTCGAATTCAAAGCCAGCCTGAACTACATAGGGAGGTCCTGTTTCAAAAATAAATGAAATAAACCCAACAGCTGTGACCCATGTGTGTGGTTAAATGCAGTAGTAGGAGGGAGGGATGTGAAGAGAGTCGGGGTGGGTGGACAATCCAGACCCACAGAGCTTGCTTGGCAGAGGCAGCAAGGAGCCAGCCTCCCAAGTCCCCCAGTGAGCGACTCTAAATTTCACTTCCAACAAAAGTAGAGCTTATTGTAGGGAAGCTTTGCCCTTGTACAGATCAGTCCTGTATTGCTCCCATGTAACCAGGATGGGTTATCTTACTTCATGTTTGTGTTTGCTGTGTTATATTTTCAGTAAAATAAACACAAAACTTTTTTTTACCCTGGTGGCCACTAGGACCGTAAGCATGCTAGCCAGGCACTCTACCACTGAGCCCCTGTACTTCCCTTTTAACTTTCAGAACTTTTTGAGCTAGGCATGGCAGTGAACTCCTGTAACTGTACCACTTGGGAGGCTGAGGCAGGATTATCATGAGTTTGAGGCCAGCCTATGCTAAACAGTTAAAACCTTATCTGAATTTTTTTTTTTTTTTTTTGTTACCGGGGATAGAACTCAACCTCACGCTTGCCAGGCAGGTGCTTATGTTACTGAGCTAATCCCTGGTCCCCTGAAAAATATTCTAAAAGAAAGACTAGGGCTTGTAGGGAATTTAAATTTTAGTCTAAAATGGGAAGCAAAACTTTTTTAAAATTTTCTGATTCTGGGGATTGAACCCAGGGTCTTTATACTGAGCTACATTTTCTTCTTTTTTTTTTCTTTTTGAGAGAGGGACTAGTTAGGCAGTTCAGGCTGGCCATGTGTTGGGAGCCATTGAAGCTGGAGATTGATCATATGTGTGGGGCTAAAGAAGCAAGCAAGCCCAGAAAAAACAGACCAAAACAAGCTATGTAAACAAGTTGTTCCAGCACCAAGAAAGCAAGGGTTCCAGGCCTGCCAGGGAAACAAGTTGCTAGGCAGTGGGGTTGGAATTGATACTTTTCTTTGGAGGATATAAATAAAGGTGCTACAGTGGTTGAGCAGTTCCTTTCCTCCCATTAGGAGAGTAAGGGCTCCACCTGACCTCAACTTTGTCTTTTCTTTCTTTTTCTCATCCTCTCCTGGTCCTTTAACCCCAAGAACTTTAGGAGCTGCATTTGGGTTGAGGCAGCCATGCACTCACTTTGTAGCTCAGGCTGGTCTCAAACTTGCAATGGTCTTCCAGCCTCAGCCTCCTGAGTGCTGGGATTACAGGCATGTGCCACCATGCCCAGCCACTGAGTTACATCTTTAGCCCTTCTTAAAATTTTTTGTGAGACAGGGTCTCACTCACTGTGTAGCCCAGGCTGCTCTTAAACTCAGCTATTGTTCCATAGACTCTCAAGTGCCCAGCTTATAGACTCAAGCCACTACATCTGCCTCACCTGTCTTTCCCATCTAAAAACATTTACTGCCACAGAATCTGTAGAGACTTCTGCTTACATAGAGGCTGTCTGCTTACATAGACATAAGTAGGGTCTCCCACCTTTCCAATTAGGCAGCCACAGTAGACAACTTCTGTCTGTGAGCTATGCTGTTCCCCAAACACTGCCCTCTGGCTTTCGGTATATTACTCACTTGCCTCACAACAACATGCTGAAGCAGATAGTACTTATCCTGAGCCCCAATGCACAGATGCGGAGACAAGATTCAGAAAACCTTGTCCATGGACACAAGCTAGGAAATGATAGACTCAGCTCCATACAGCCTAGCTCTAGGCTCCTTCAAAACATTGCTTGTGATTGAGGTCCTTCAAAGAGGAGTTTCTATTCCCAGCATCATTCCAAGCTCTTTACAGTAATTATTTCCAGTGTCCCTCACAGCCTGTGAGATGGAGACTTCCTGCTCACTTTACAGATGAAAGCTGGGTATAGTGGTGCACACCTGTGATCCCAGCACTAAGGAGGCTGAGGCAGGAGAATCACTGAGTTTGAGACCAGCCTGGGCTGCATAGCAAGATCCTGTTGCAAAAACAACAAAACAAAACAAATCAAAAAATAGTGATGAGGACCCTGCCTCTAGGTGTCCAGGTCCTAGGCCCATAGCCCAGGGTTAGAGTGCTAATCATTGACAGGCACCCAAGTCTTTCTAACTTCAAAATGTGAAGTTTATGCAGGAAGGTAAGATCATGACCAGGTGTGGCTCACACACCTGCCATCCAACACTCAGAGGCTGAGACAGGAGCATCACAAATTTGAACCCAGCCTGGTACAATTTAGTGAGATGCTGTCTTAAAAGAAAAACAAAGTGGAGACTGGCAATGGAGTCCATTAGAAAGGTTCTGGGTTCAATTTTTTTTTTTAAGAGAAAAAAAAAACAGAAAAAGGGTAGAAATATTACAGAATTTCAAAAAAAAAAAGATAAACTAAGAAATCACTAGTTGATAAATTACCTATTGTTCTTTTAGAAATAGTTGTTCAAGTTACAAAATTAAAGCACACAAAATGGACACTCAAGCAGCGAGACTGCAAACAGATCTGTTCAACAATCCAACAAGAACTTAGAAACATGGTTATCAATCCTACACACTTAAATATACATGCAGTTATATCTTTTATAGCACTTCCTATTTCTTCTTTTTTACAATAGCAATTACACATTTTTAAAATTTTATTTAAAGAGAAGAAAAAAAGCAAAACAAAAAAAGGGTAGCAACAATACAGAATTCTAAAAGAAAGAAAAAAACCTCACTAAGAAATCACTAGTTGATAAATTACATGTTGTCATCTTGGATGTAGTTGTTCAAGTTACAAAGTTAAAGAATACATAGTAGACATTCAAACAGTGAGACTGCAAACAGTTCTGCTCAAAGATCCAACAAAGATTCAACAATATGGTCATCTATTTTACACGTTCAAACATACATGCAGTTATATCCCTTACAGCACTTTCTTTTACTCTCTTTTTTATAATAGCAATTACACATTTTGGTTTTATTACACTTACAGTTCTTATTTACTTTTCACACTAGAGACCCAATGTGATATTTATAAATATGATTCTTATTTATTTCACTAATGAGGACAGACACAAGTAGTCTCCATTTACCTATGAAGGCCTCAAGATTATCCCTTTTTATGGCTGAGTAATATTCCATTGTAAAAATATGGAATGCTTCATGAATTTGCGTATCATCCTGTGTAGGGGCCATCTTCTCTGTATTGTTCCAATTTTAGTATATGTGATACCAAAGCGAGCACTGGGTTCAATCTTTAGCACTGAAAACAAAAGTTACCCAAGACTGGTGGTGTACATCTGTAACCCCAACAGTGGGGAGGCTGGAGGTAGAAAAAGTGGCACTTGGAGGCTAACCAGGTCACTCAGCGTAGACCAGGCTGAAGCAATCCTCCTGCCTTAGCCTCCAGAGTAGCTGGGACTACATGTGCATGCTTTCACAAGAAGCTAGAAATTGTGCCTGGTGTTAAACCCCCTAGAATTAAGATAGTGCTTACAAGTAGGCTGTAGGAACACTTTGTGACTAAATATCTAAAATTTAGGAACAAATAAAGAGTCATGAAGGACAGCATTAAATCAGTCTCTTATTTTAGCCCTTTAAGCACAGTCTCTTACAAGCATATTTTTTAAAAGGAAGCATATTCAGCCAGGTGTGGTGGCACGCATCTGTAATCCATGTACTAAAGAGGTTGAGGCAGGATCACCTTACGTTGAAGAGCAGCCTAGGCTATACAGACCCTGTCTCAAAAATAAATAGGTAAATAAAAACCTATTTAGCTGGGGATTTAGCTTAGCAGCGTAAGCGCCTGCTTGGCAAGTATGAGGTCACAAGTTTGATCCTCAGTACCCAAAAAAAAAAAATTACAGACCATTTGGCACATTTCCCTCTGATTAACACAAAACTTGCTGAAAAGGCATGATCCAGTCACAGGACAGAGGACAGATTCCTGGGCTCTCAATCTGTCACACATCAAAAGTACAATTTAGGGCAAGGGATTTAGCTCAGTGGCATAAGCACCTGCCTGGCAAGTGTGAGGTCCTGAGTTCGATCCCTAGTACAAAAAAAAAAAAAAGCAGCACAATTTATGTTTTCTTCTGAGGTAGAGAGGGATTTAAAACTTGTTTCTTTAAAAGTGGTTTTTGCTGGAACCAGGGGTGGTGGCACACCTGTAATCCCAGCATTTGAGAGGCTGAGGCGGGAGGATTACCATAAATTCAAACTACACAGTAAGATCCTGGCCCAAAAAAACCAACCAAACACACAAACAAAACAAACATGCCCCTCTCCACCAAGTAAACAAAGTTTTTGCTAAAGCTATTTTGGCCCACAGATGTTGAATAAGTAAATAAAGCAGCACAAAACTGGGCATGATGGTACATACCAAACACATGGGAGACATCGGCAGGAGGATCGCTGTGAGTTTGATGCCATACTGGGCTACACAGTGGACAAACAGAAGGCCAGCCTGAACTTTATAGACTTTTGTCTTAAAAAACCAAAATAAATAGAAGTTCACCTTTACTTTGTGAGACTCTGGGTGACAGAGGCAGGTCAGTCACTGAGGGAGTGTCTGTCTCATCACTCTTCAGGACCCAGGGGACACCAGTAAGGGGGGGGTCCTCATTATCCTGAATCTAGGGTTCCTGGATTGCAGCAGAGCCTCACAAGATTGAGACTGTCCTTTGAGTGATGAGAGTTCTTCCTAGGGGAACAAATCACCCGAATTACAAGGACTCAATCTGAGCTATAAACCAGGCATGGAAGAAGGAAAGGAAAAGGATAAGGAAAAGAGGAGAGGAAGGAAGGGAGTAGGTCAGAAAGAATGGAACTGGACCTGGCCTTCCTCAGTTGCTCTGTGAAAGCAGAGGCCTTCCCCTCTCCAGCCTGGACTCTGCCTCCAAGGACCCTGCAGCTACACAAGTTGGGTCCCTCCCATATTTGTTTTTGCTTTCCTTGTTAGGAGACCAGTTTGATTTCATTTTATTTTATTTTACTTTTTTTTTTTTTTTTTTTGGCAACGGAGATTGAACTCACAACCTCGCGCTTGCTTGCCCAGGCAGGCGCTTTACACCACTAAGCTAAACCCCAGACCCCTATTTTATTTTACTTTTGAGACAGTGCCTCACATCCGGCACGATTTTCTCTTTATTGTTTTTTTTCTATCTCTCTCTTTTTTTGTTTCTAAAACTTTTTAAACATTTTTTTCTATCTTTCCATCTCTTTTCTGCTCTCTCTTCAAATGCTTTTTACAGAATTTTTGCTCGTTGGCCTGTTTTTGCAGTGACACGTGTGAACCGAGGTTCGTGGGCATGCTAGCAAGCGCTGTCCAGCTGAGTTGCCTCAGCAGCCTGGGGCTTCATGTTTTTTGGTGGCGGGCGCACGCGGGGCGGGGCAGACTTTCGTTTCTTTCTTTTTTATTTTTTCATTTTTTTTTAGACAAGGTCTCGGTATGCAATATAGGTTGGGGGTGGGGTCACTTTGTAGCCCAGGCTGGTCTCGAACTCGCAACGATCTTCCTGCTTCAGCCTCCTGAGTGCTGGAATACAGGAGTGCACCACCACCCCTAGTGAACGTTTTTGTTTTGTTTTGTTTTGTTTTGGTACTTAGGATCGCACTGACGACTCCTCTCACTTGCCAGGCAAGCGCTTGTGCCACTGAGCTAAATTTCCAGCCCCGCTTCCTTTCTTCCTCTCTTTCTCTCGTCTTTTTGAGACAGGGTCTCGCTAGGCAGTTCAGGCTGGCCTTAAGCTCACTTTGTAGCCCAGGCTGGTCTCAAACTCACAATGATCCTCCTGCCTCAGCCGCCCATGTGCTGGGATTACAGACGTGAGCCACCACGCCCGGCTCCCGCTTAGTTTCTTAAAATGTGCTGTGCACGCCTGCTGTGTATTTGTGTTTCCGGCGCCAGGCTATCAACTAAAGCCCACGGTGCGCGGATTTGCGAGTCTCCGCGAGCGGACAGCTAGTGGAGAGCACAAAGAGCGGATCTGCGCGGAACCAAGGTTCTGGGGTCACGGGCGTAACCGGAACAATTTTGTGGAGAGGCTCGGCGCGGCTTCCTGCGCGTCTCCTGTCTGCGCATGCGTCGCCTGCGCCCGGTAGCTCGCGCCTCGGGCTCCGGGCGGGCTCGGGATGTCGGCGCTGTGCGACCCTCCCGGGGCCCCGGGGCCCCCAGCGCCCGTCCCTGCCACCCACGGCCCCGCGCCGCTCAGGTAGCCACAGCCCCGCGTCTCGCCAAGCCCAAACCAATCTCCACCTTCCCGGAGGACCCTGAGCCTAATTGGGCTCGGACCCGTCCAGACCCCGCGCCGCCTCGCCGGCCAGACCTGAAGCCGCCGCGTCCCCCCACACCCAAGGGACCGGGGCACTGGGTCCGTAGAGGCCCGGAACTCAGACCTAGGAACCTGACTGCCCCGCGAGCCTCCTCCTCTCGGGTTCTTTTTGTATTTTAAACAATTTTGAAGAACCGAGAGGAACGGCGCAGCCAGTCTCATCCCCCGGGGATGCCGTCTCTTGACAGGCTAAACGGGGGAAGGTGGGGGGTCGCCTCTTCCCAGCGACACTGCCTTCCGAACCTCTGGGACTAACCTTTTGGGTTGGGGGGTGGGGTGGGTGGAAGGCATTACTCTGTCGACCCGGTTTCCTGCACACTGCTGGTACTGAGTAGTGGTGAGTGATGAGGATTCCTGCCCAGTGGAGGAAGCAGCAGGCGTTGGGAGGGGGAGCCTTTCATGAACCACTCATGATTTTTCTTCTACAAAGTACAGATTCCTAAGGTGTCTGTGTTGTGTGTGGGAGAAGGTGCAATAAAGCTGGGAAAGTGTTTTTGAAAGATACACAAAATATATTTCTTTGGTGGTACTGGGGATTGAATCCAGAGCCCTCTGATGAACGACCCTCCTAGCTTTTTTTTTTTCTCCCTCTCTCTAGACAGGCTAAATTGCCAAGCTACCCAGGCTGAGCTGGAATTTTTGATCGTCCCTTTTCAGCCTCCCCAAGTGCTGGGATTACAGGAATGCATCATCACACCCTGCTTAATTTAAAAAGTGTTTATTGAGCACTTCCCATATGTGAGGCACCTTATGGAAGTATTTTCAATGTTGAAGCTCACAGAAATGATTCCCACTCTTATAAAAAGAGCAGAGTTTTCCTTAACCGTGGTGTTCGTTTCTGTAAAGCTGTTTTGAGGACTGAAATAATACATAAGTTCTTAAGCAACCACCAAACTAGGCTGAGTGTGTAGCTCAGTGGTAGAGTAGGTGTTTAGCATGTGTGGGCACCAAACCAAATACCTGGTCATCTTGAGTTATCTATTATTGATATTTTTTATTATTGATATGATTATAATTGAATGAAAATAGCAAGCATTTATTGAGTGATTAATAGGAATTATGTGTGATATACAAGTGTTTTACAAACCTTTATGAGGTAGGTACAGTTGTTATCCCTGCTATAGGGAGAGAAAGCTCAGAGTGATTATAACTTGCTAATTGTGCTTCTTTTGCTTCTTTATAGTGCTCAGGAGCTGTCCCAGGAGATCAAGGCTTTTCTGACTGGCATAGACCCCATCTTGGGCCACCAGCTCTCAGCCCGGGAACATGCTCGCTGTGGTCTTCTCCTACTCCGCTCTCTGCCACCAGCTCGGGCTGCTGTGCTTGACCACTTAAGAGGTGTTTTTGATGAGAGTGTCCGGGCCCACCTAGCTGCTCTAGATGAAAGCCCTGTGGCAGGGCCACCTCACCTTCGTCCACCTCCACCCTCCCATGTCCCCATTGGGGGACCTGGTCTAGAGGACGTGGTGCAGGAAGTGCAGCAGGTGCTGTCTGAGTTTATCCGGGCCAACCCAAAGGCCTGGGCACCTGTGATTAGTGCGTGGTCCATTGACCTCATGGGACAGCTGAGCAGCACTTACTCAGGCCAGCATCAGCGGGTGCCCCATGCTACTGGTTCGCTCAATGAGCTACTGCAACTGTGGATGGGTTGCAAGGCCACCCGCACACTCATGGACATTTATGTGCAGTGCCTCTCAGCTCTCATTGGTAGTTGCCCAGATGCATGTGTGGACGCTTTACTGGATACCTCTGTCCAGCATTCCCCACATTTTGACTGGGTTGTGGCACATATCGGTTCTTCTTTTCCTGGTACCATCATTTCCCGAGTGCTCTCCTGTGGCCTTAAGGACTTCTGTGTCCATGGAGGGGCTGGAGGGGGAGCTGGTGGTGGCAGTGGAAGCTCTTCTCAGACTCCCTCTGCAGACTCTTTCCCGGGATCTCCTGGCATCCCTGGTGAAAAACGGGTGCCTAAGATTGCCTCGGTTGTAGGCATCCTAGGGCACTTGGCCTCCCGCCATGGAGACAGCATCCGGCGGGAGCTCCTTCGAATGTTTCATGATAGCCTGGCAGGGGGTGCTGGGTGCCGGAGTGGGGACCCTTCTCTTCAGGCCACAGTTCCCTTCCTCCTGCAGTTGGCAGTCATGTCACCAGCTCTTCTGGGCACAGTCTCTGGTGAGCTTGTGGATTGTCTCAAGCCCCCGGCCGTACTGAGCCAGCTGCAGCAACACCTGCAAGGCTTCCCTCGGGAGGAGCTGGACAACATGCTGAATCTGGCTGTGCACCTGGTAAGCCAGGCCTCCGGGGTAGGTGCCTACCATCTGCTGCAGTTCCTTGTGGACACAGCCATGCCTGCCTCAGTCATCACCACCCAGGGCCTAGTTGTGCCAGACACCGTACGAGAGGCCTGTGACCGGCTGATCCAGCTGCTGCTGCTGCATCTGCAAAAACTAGTCCATCACAGGGGAGGGTCCCCTGGGGATGGGGTGCTGGGCCCACCCCCACCCCCACGCCCAGTGCCTTTTCTAGATGCGCTGAGAAACCACCTTGGAGAGCTGTGTGGAGAGACACTGCGGCTGGAGCGAAAGCGCTTCCTCTGGCAGCACCAGCTCCTGGGCCTGCTGTCTGTCTATACTAGGCCCAGCTGTGGACCTGAGGCCTTGGGCCACCTACTGAGCCGTGCTCGAAGCCCTGAGGAGTTGAGTTTGGCCACACAGCTATACGCAGGGCTGGTGGTTAGTCTCTCTGGCCTCTTGCCCCAGGCGTTTCGGAGCTGCCTGGCTCGGGTTCATGCAGGGACTCTGCAGCCTCCTTTCACAGCCCGCTTCTTGCGCAACCTGGCACTGCTGGTGGGGTGGGAACAGCAGGGCGGTGAGGGCGCTGCAGCCCTCGGAGCCCACTTTGGGGAGTCTGCGTCTGCCCATTTGTCTGACCTGGCTCCTCTCCTGCTTCACCCTGAGGAGGAAGTAGCTGGAGCTGCAGCCTCTCTCCTGGCCATCTGTCCCTTTCCTGTGGAAGCTTTGTCCCCCTCGCAGCTCCTAGGACTGGTGAGGGCTGGGGTGCACCGGTTTTTTGCTTCTCTGAGGCTGCATGGGCCTCCAGGAGTGGCCTGTGCTTCCCGGCTTCTCACTCGCCTTTCTCAGACCTCTCCAGCTGGGCTTAAGGCAGTCCTGCAGCTGCTGGTGGAGGGAGCCTTGCATCGGGGCAACGCAGAACTGTTTGGAGGGGAGGTGGATGGAGAGGGTGAGTCTGTGTCCCCTGACTCAGTTTCTCTCGCCTTGCCCTCCCTGCTGGACACCAACCGGCGGCACACCGCTGCTGTGCCTGGGCCTGGAGGGATCTGGTCCGTTTTCCACGCTGGAGTCATCGGCCGTGGTCTGAAGCCCCCCAAGGCCATCCAGGCTCAGGACCAGCAGGAAATAATGTACAACACCCAGAGCCTTCTTTGCCTCCTGGTTCACTGCTGCAGGGCTACAGGGGGTGTGGACTGCGGGGGCTGCTGGGCGGCTCCCACCCTGAGTCCGGAGGCAGCCAAGGCGGTGGCAGTGACACTAGTGGAGAGTGTGTGTCCCGACGCGGCTGGCGCGGAGCTGGCCTGGCCGCCCGAGGAGCACGCCCGGGCAACGGTAGAGCGCGACCTTCGCATTGGCCGTCGGTTTCGCGAGCAGCCCTTGCTCTTTGAGCTGCTGAAGCTGGTGGCGGCCGCCCCTCCAGCGCTGTGCTACTGCTCCGTGCTCCTACGCGGACTGCTGGCTGCGCTGCTTGGCCACTGGGAAGCCTCGCGCCACCCGGACACGGCCGGCTCCCCCTGGCACCTGCAAGCGTCCTGCACGCTGGTGTCTGTCATGGCCGAGGGCAGCCTCTTGCCGCCGGCTCTGGGGAACATGCACGAGGTATTCGGCCGTCTGGCCCCTTTCGAGGTGCGGCTTCTGCTGCTTAGTGTCTGGGGCTTCCTGCGCGAGCACGGGCCACTGCCCCAGAAATTCGCTTTCCAGCCGGAGCGCGGCCGCTTCGTGCGCGACTTCTCCAGGGAGGGCAGTGGCGCGCACCTGACCGTGCTGCACAGCGTGCTGCACCGCAGTGTCGACCGCCTGGGCCTCTTCTCTGGCCGCTTCCAGGCGCCTTAGCGAGGTGCCGGGCCCGTGCCAGGCCGGATGATCTCTGTCGCGCTTTTTCTTCCCGACATATTTTCTAAATAAAATTTGCCAGTTGAGACCAACAGTCCAGGGCCCTGTTGTGTTGAGAGCAGGCGGAGTCGGACCATGCGGGCTTCGATGCCCCGCCCCGGTACCAGGCTCGGCCTCGGGCTCCGCCCCCGGGCGTTGTGCGCTCGGCCAATGGGGTCGGCGGCGGCAGGGCGCGCAGGGCCAATCGGAAGTCGGGAGGGGCGGGCACTGTGGTACGTGGCTAACTGTGCGCAGGGGCGGAGGCCCGGGGTCAAGGAGCAAACCCGGCACAAGATGGCTGCGGTAGCGGAGGTGGTGGCGCGGAGGAGGCGGTGAGGAACCCGGGACGCGGAGACGCGCTCCGACGCCCGCAGAGTCCCCAGACCCCGTAATGCCCCCTTCTGTAGGGCTTCCTGCCGCCCCCGCCCCGCGGTCTCCCCTTGTTCCCCGAGGCAGCCTGGGGCTCCTCAGCCTCCGGCGGAAGAGTTGCGCGGGTAGCGGCCTCGGCGCCCGGCTATTAGCTCTGCTTTGGGCCTGAAAGCCGCAGCCATGCTGCGTTTGGTCGGACCTCGGCCTTGGACCCGCGGCAGCCGACCCTGCCTCTGGTGGTCTCCGGGGCGGGGTCGTCGGGAGGCGGGAATAGTGATGACCTCGCGACCCGGGTCCCTGCTGTCTCTGCCCGCTTTGCCCGCGCTTGGTCCGCACGTGGGCACCGGCCTAGCGCGGCAGGACCGGGATTCACAGCTGCTGGAGTGACGTGCCCAAACATGACGCATAACCGAAAAACCACACGGATTTGCGACAGGTTGGAAGCCGCGCTGCAGAGCGGACCCCACACTGGCAGTGTCCAGGAGGACCGTCGCCCGAGGCTGGGTCTCGACCTCGCTCTGTGCGGCTTGTCATCTAAAGCGGTCCGCGGGCACGGCCTGCCCTCCAGCTCGTCCCTTTACGGGGTGTTTAAAGTGTCCCCGAGTTCTAGGGCTTTCAACAGGTCGCAGCGAATAGATGCTTTGGAAACTCCCCTCTGCGAACCTGTATGGTAGACAGTGAATAGTGCTCCAGAGTGTCCCAACTGCTTGAACCTCTGGTCACTCTGCTTGGGGCAGTTGGATGGGGTCACCACTCCTCTGGAGCTGGGCTTGTGCCTTGCTGTTGATGTATGTGGAGCATTTCTGCTTGGTTTGCTGGTGCTTACTCCTACTTGGCTAATTTAACCAGTGCATACTGTATTCTTGGCTCCCCCAACTGGTCTGGTGTGGAGTGCTTGACTTGCAGAATTCTTCTGACACTGGAGAGTTTAGTGTTCTGTAATCTCTGTTCTGGTTTTTTGTTTTTGTTTTTGTCTTCTTGAGACAGTGTCTCACTACGCAGTTCAGAGTTCAGATTGGCCTTGAACTCACTTTGTAGCCCAGGCTGGCCTCGAACTTGCAGTGATCCTCTTGCCTGATCCTCCTGAGTCTTGGAATTACAGACATGCATCACTACACCCAACTCGGGGTGATCACTGTTATTTATTTATTTGTTTGTTTGTTTATTTCTTGGTACTGGGGATGGAACACAGGACTTCCCTCATGCTAGATGAGTGCTCTACCACTGAGCTACTCTATTCCTTACCTTAAGCTCCTGAGCAGGTACTGACTGAGGCTAATGCTAGATGCAATGTGGATGGTAGGCCCTTCCCTTGCCCTACTATAGGTTGCAGTTTCCTTGTTTAGAAGAAATGGCATCTTTCTCTGCTCCCTTGTCCCATTTGGAACAGATTTTAGAGTGTGCTTCTAGAGCTCTTCATAGCAGTCTCCAGGTGTTTAAACTGTATGTTAGGACCTAGGAAGTTATGGCAGTGGAAGAGTGTTTCATTAGCATGTGCAAGGCCCAAGCACTATAAAACTACAAAATATGGAAGCGATTTTTACTTAGTAAGCATTTAGTAAGCACTGCAGGTGTTTCTTAACAGAAACTAAAGTAAGAACCCCTGTTTAGGGCTCACTCAGTGGATGAATAAATCCTTAAAGCTAATTTGTTTAAACTTAAGGTTATTATTAGCCCCTGTCTTCCATTTGCCAGCACACTGGGAGGTGATGGTTTGTTGTCACCTTGGGGTAATAGTCCCCAGAGAGGCCAGTTGAATTCGTCCTGCTTGTGATAAGCAAGTTCTGTGTTACATTAAAGTATGTGGGTCTAGAATCAGGCAGAATTGGGTTATATTCATTTCCCCTCCTTTCTGCTTGTTCAAACTTGGATGAATCATTGAACATTATATATACTAAATGTCTTATCTAGGAAGAAATCCTAATGCTACATTCCCTAAAGAAAGGGGTAGCACGTGTAGGGAAGTGGGTGTTTGTTTGTTTTTTGAGACAGAGTCTCATGGCTGGCCATGAACTTGTAGCTATTCTCCTGCCTTGGTGTGGTGATTATACGCAAGCACTGCCATGACCAGCTCTACCCCTAGGCCTTTTAAAATTTTATTTTGAGACAAGATCTTGATAAATTGCATATACTGGTCTAGAGCTTGAGATCTTCCTGTCTCAGCCTCCTGAGTAGCTGGCATATACCACCATGCATGGTTATTTATTTAACAGTGTTTTTTGTTTTTTGTTTTTGCCAGGTGTGATGGCATTCACCTGTAATCCCAGTACTCAGGAAGATTGAGACAGGATTGCTGTAGAGCTCGAGACCAACCTAGTCTACAGAATGAGTTCAAGGCCACGTTGAACTCTGTGTAGTGAGATCTTGTCTCAAAAAACAAAAAAAAAAAATTTTTTTTGAGATGTGGTCTTAGAGCTGGGGGTATAGCTCAGTGGCACAGTGCCTGCCTGGCAAGTGCAAGGTCATGAGTTTGATCCTCAGTACAAAAAAGAAAGAATGAATTAAAAAAAAATAGGAGCTTGAGATGTGATTTCACTGTGGTGCCCAGGCTGGTCTTGGGCTCCTGGGCCTGAGTGATTGTCCTGCCTCAGCCTCCCAAGTTGTAGGGGATTACTACTATACATCACCATACCAGCTAGGGATCTTTTAAAGAATTGAAGCCCAGAAGCCAGGTGTAGAGGTGCACACCAGTAATCCATGCACTGGGAGGCAGAGGTAGAAGGATCATTGAGAATTTGAAACCAGCCTGGGCTACAAAGTGAGCTCAAGGCCAGCCTGAACTGCATAGTGACACTCTGTCTGGAAATGACAAAAAAAAAAAAAAAAAAAAAAAAACCAAAAACTGAAGCCCAGCCCCACATCAGGCCGATTATATCATAGTCTCTGAGGATGAGCAAGGAGAGCAGTGAAATAAGCTAGGGATACAGAGCAGGTGGGGCCCGGCACTGTCCCACGTTGTTTTCAGCTTAGGACAGTGGCAGTGGTTGGAAGGTGCAGAAGTAGGGCTCAGCGGAGGGGAGCTTGGGGCACTGAGGAAGGTAGGGACAGCAGTGCCAGGCCAGCTAAGACCTTGCTTCTAGCTTCCAGATCTGCCAGTCCCCTCCTGATTGGTGCCTGGCCCAAGAGATGCAGCTTGCTTGCTGTCCCTGCCACCTTTCCCTCTGGGACTGGCTGTCCCAGCCGCCATCCTCTGAGAGGCTGATGTAACCAATGTCCACACTAGGGCCTCTGAGGACCGGGCCAGTTGCTCACTTCTCTGTCTCTGGGTGCAAGGTGTGGCCTGGCTCTGTTCATGTGTTTGTGGTACTGGGGATTGCATACCCCCAGCCCTTTCTTTATTTTGTTATTAAGTTGCCCTGGCTGAGCTTGAATTTGGGATCCTCCTGCCTCACCTTCCCACAGTGGGGATTACAGGTGTGGGCTACCACGACTGGCTTTTCTTTCCCATATAATGTATCTCAGTCTCTTCTCCCTCTCCTGAGCTGTCTCGTACCACAGTGACAGGAAGGTGGCTCCCTTCCCACACTCCTGCTGATCGTCTCCTCTTCCCCATAGGTCTCGAACGGGTTTGATGCTGGTGTTTCTAGGGCTCTTCCTGGGGAGCATCCTTGCTGTGGACAGAAGCAACTTTAAGACCTGTGATGAGAGCTCCTTTTGCAAGTACGCTGGCTCTGGAGAATGGGCTGGAGAGGAGGGGATGTGGGAAGCGTCTGTAGTAGGTGACACAAGTAGGGGACGTTGGTGGCCTCCCACCTCACTCCACCCCTTGGACTTCGCAGGCGGCAACGAAACCTCCGGCCAGGCCTCTCTTCATACCGGGCCTTGCTGGACTCTCTGCAGCTCGGGCCCGATGGCCTCACAGTCCAGCTGGTACACGAGGTCACCAAGGTCAGGAGGCCAGGGTGGGTGGCTGCAGGGCATTTGGAATGGACCAGTCCCTCGTCCCTCGAGGGAGCCCCTCTAAGAACACCACCTGCCCCACCCACATCTGAGCTCTGTTCCTGCAGGTGGTGCTGGTGCTGGAGCTGCAAGGGCTTCAGAAGAACATGACACGGTTCAGGCTGGATGAGCTGCAGCCCCTGCACCCCCGCTACCGGGTTCCCGATGTTCTGGTAGCTGACCCCCCGCTGGCTCGGTGTGTGTTTCCCAAGATGCCCACTGTCTTATGCTGCTACTTTCTCATTCCCACCGAGCTTGTGTAGAGGCCTCCTTATGTTTCACCATGCTTCTCTGCCGCTCCATGCTGCTTCCAGGCTTTGCCTGCCCTTCACTGTCTTCACTGGGTCAGCCGACAGATGCACACTGCTGCTGCTGGGGCCTGGCCTGGCTGGGGACATGACTGACTAAACACGTATCTTACCTAGTGGTCCTTGCTGGCCCTGGGTTCCTTGCCCGTTTTGTGCTACAGGGGATTGAACTCAGAGTCTTCATGCCGAGATACATCCCCAGCCTTATTTTATTTTATTTTATTTTATTTTTCGTCTTTTTGAGACAAAATCTCACTATGCAGTTCAGGCTGGCCTTGAGCTCACTTTGTGGCCCAGGCTGGTCTCAAACTTGCAACGATCCTCCTGCCTCTGCCTCCTGAGTGCTGGGATTACAGGCGTGAGCCACCACACACCCGGCTTCAGCCTTATTTTTTACAAGAAGATCTTACTAAATCTTTTTAGTTGCTCGTGTTGGGCTTAAACTTGCAATTCTTTTTTTTGTTTTTTGTTTTTAAACTTGCAGTTCTAAGTGCTGGGATTACAGGTATGCACCATGATGCTGCCCAGAGGTTTTTTTTTTCCTTTTTGAGACAAGGTCTCACTGTGTAGTCTGGGCTGTCCTTGAACTCTCTATGTGGTCCAGCCTGGCCTTGAACTTGCAGTGTTCCTCTTGCCTCAACCTCCAGAGTGCTGGGATTACAGAGATGTGCTACCATGGTCAGCTCTGAGATGTTTTTTGATGAACAGGTATTTATATTTTGTCAGCTATGGTGCTGCAGGCCTGGTGTCTGGACCATAGTGTGTTTCCCCTCTGTAGCCCAGGCATGTGAGTCTCTGTTGGGAAACATGGGAGTGCTCTGGCTCAAAAGAAAATAATCTCTCTGTTTCAGGGTCTCAAAATCAATTGGGGGCTGGGTGTGGTAGCACATGTCTATAATCCCAGCACTTGGGAGGCTGAGACAGGAGGATCTATACAAATTTGAGACCAGCCTGGGCTACAAAGGAAGTTCAAGGCCAGTCTGAACTGCATAGCGAGACCCTGTCTGAAAAAGACAGAAAAAAAAAAATCAATTGGTTTATATTTCCTTCTGATGCATTTAGTTTTAAACCTTAAGCCACGGGGTTGGGTATAGCTCAGTGGTAGAGCCTGGGCTCTAACAGCACGTGTAGGACTTTGGGTTTCATCCCCAGCACTGCAAAGAAGAAACTTTTTTTATTTTTTTGTCTTTTTGAGACAGGGTCTTGCTATGCAGTTCAGGCTAACCTTGAGCTTACTTTGTAGCCCAGGCTGGTCTCGAACTCAAAACAGTCCTCTTGCCTCAGCCTCCCGAGTGCTGGGATTACAGGTGTGAGCCACCACGCCTGGCTCCAAAGAAGAAAATTTTAAGCTGTAATCTTTTTTTTTCTCCTTTGTTACCAGAGATTGAACTCACACTTGCCAGGCACATAGAGAGTTCAGTGTGCTGCTGAGCTATATCCTTGGCCCTAAGCCACAACCTTTCTCGAGTTGATGTTTGTGTCTGGTATGATGTGAGAAATGATACTTTTTTTCCCTTGTGAGAAGTGTGTTTTTCCTATCCCTTGCTGGTCTGCTGTGGTGGCATTTCCAAGCTGCAGGAACGCCCTGCTTGCATGTCTGTCTTTGTACTGTCACCGCCACCTGGAGCTTCTGCAGACCTATCCCCTCCCTCCCTCCAGCAGACCCCTGGCCCTATGATTGTCGAATATCTTTGGTCTCCTTACAGGCTCTCTGTCTCTGGCCGTGATGATAATAGTGTGGAGCTGACTGTGGCTGAGGGGCCCTACAAAATCATCCTGACCGCAAAGCCCTTCCGCCTTGACCTGCTGGAGGGCCGCAGCCTCCTGCTCAGTGTCAATGCCCGAGGGCTGCTGGAGTTTGAGCACCAGAGGCACCGCAGGGTCCCGTGAGTGCAGGATTTAGGCTGCAGGGTGTAGGTGAGGGATCCTGGGGTGTCCTGGGCTGTCGTGAGCCTGGTGCTGGGGCCTCGAGGGTCAGGCCTGACACAGTGGTGACATCCTCCATCCCCATGCAGACCAGGAGGCAGTGACTTAGCCCTAAGCAGTGGGAGGCCTGCCTGGGTCTACCTCTCCCTCTCCCCTTTCTTACGCCATCATGTTTCCCAAGTTAATTTCCTTCTTATTTATTTATTGTTTATTTTGGTTTCTTTCCCCATCTCTGGAAGTTTGTCGACTGAAATTCACTTTTATGTTTCTGTTTTTGTGTTGGTTTTGTGCCTCCTTTCCCCCTTCCCTACTCATCTCCTGCCCCAGTTTCTCGGATAAAGTTAGTCTCACGCTCGGTAGCATGTGGGATAAGATCAAGAACATTTTCTCTAGGTAAATCCATGGCCACGGGTACTGTATCTGTTCCTCTGCCTTCCCCACCCTCATCTGGCCTGGGAAGGGGCCCCGAACTTTCCTACGCCTAACCCTGCACCCCATCCCGCTCCCTGTTGCCCTGGCTGGGAGCCCAGGGAGAAAACTGGGTGTGAGCCCTCAGGAATGTTAGGGAGCCAACTGCTTGCCCTGGGTGGTGGGGTACTGTGCTGGAGGGCCTGTCTCCCAGCTGGGACAAAGTGGGGTTCTGGGTGGAGCTGCATACCAGTTGCCCTGGCCAGTACCTGGGCAGAGCCTCTGTAGGCCCCAGGTCTGGACCTACCCTACTTAGGCTAGCCACAGCCATTTGGCTGGGAGGTGGAGGTCCAGGGCCCACCTGGGTGGGCATCAGACCCCTGAACCGTCTGCCTGCTTGCCTGCCTGCCTGCCTGCCTGCCTCCTGGGGGTGCCAGCAAAGACAGACCTGGGCCTGTGCGTGGGAGGCACCCCTAGAAACATTCACCCTACTTTCTCAGTTCTTTCCCCGCCTGCCTGCGGGGCCCTTCCAGGCTTAACATTTAGTCCTTCCTTTGGCGCTTTCATTCCTTTGGACCCGTGGCTCTCTGTCCCCACCCCTCCTCCATTAGCCCCTCGTCCCTGCCCCCTCTGGATTGGAGCAGACAGCTCTCCTACCTTCCAGGCAAGGAGCCAGAGACCCCACTGAGGGCATCGGGGCCCAGCCTGAGACCGCAGCTGGGGATGGAGACAAGGCAAGTTGGTGAGGTGGGGCCTGGATGTGGGTGCTGGGGAGGGAGCCACCAGTGATGGCTTAGGACTGTTTGTTCCTCGCAGCCAGAGGAGCCAACAGAGAGAGAAGAGCTGGGGGCCTGGGAGGAGACCTTCAAGACTCACTCGGACAGCAAGCCTTATGGTGAGGCCCCCAGCCAGTGGGCGGGCGGGGAGCCCCAGCCCAGGGAACCTCTGGGCTCAGCCTCCCCTTTTCTCCAGGCCCTACATCTGTGGGCTTGGACTTTTCTCTGCCGGGCATGGAGCATGTGTACGGGATCCCTGAGCACGCAGACAGACTGCGGCTGAAGGTGACTGAGTGAGTACGGGAGAGACATGGCATGGGAGACGCAGACCTGTGTGGTGCACAGGCTGTCGCCAGCCCTCGTCTCCTCTGCAGGGGCGGGGAGCCATACCGCCTGTACAACCTGGATGTGTTCCAGTACGAGCTAGACAACCCCATGGCCCTGTACGGGTCTGTGCCTGTGTTGTTGGCCCACAGTCCTCACCGAGACCTGGGCATCTTCTGGCTCAATGCCGCTGAGACCTGGGTTGACATCTCCTCCAATACGGCAGGGAAGGTGTGTCCAGCAGGGAGAGTGCCCCCAGAGGGCACGCGCATGGGGCTGCCATGCGTGTCAGGTGCTTGGTGCTAAAAGCTTGAAGGGACCCTATTTCAGGGAGGAGCAGTGTGGGGTGGGCAGCAGGCAGGATGAGGGCAGGGTGATCCTTGCCAACATGGAGCTGGTATGGGCGGCATGGCAGGGGATGTGTCCCTGGCAGAGGCTTAGCACAGTCAAGGGTCTCAGGAGAGCAGGGCTGCTACTGTCTGGAGCTGGAGTGTGAGCAGTGCCCTTTGGCCTTTGCAGACTTTATTTGGGAAGATGCTGGACTACCTGCAGGGCTCTGGGGAGACCCCCCAGACAGATGTACGCTGGATGTCAGAGAGTGGCATCATTGACGTCTTTCTGCTGCTTGGACCCTCTGTCTTTGATGTCTTCCGGCAGTACACCAGCCTCACGGGTACACAGCGCCCTTGCTTCCTGACCCTACTGCTCCTGTTCCTTCCTAGCAGTCCTGGGCTTCTCTCCATCTCTGGGCATCCACATGGTGCCCAGCTGGGCCTGAGCCCCACTGTACCCCTTACTGTGAATCCATCACTGACCCTGCAGGGACCCAGGCATTGCCCCCACTCTTCTCCCTCGGCTACCATCAGAGCCGCTGGAACTACCGGGACGAGGCCGACGTGCTACAGGTGGACCAGGGCTTTGATGACCACAATTTTCCCTGTGACGTGATCTGGCTAGACATTGAGCACGCTGATGGCAAGCGGTACTTCACTTGGGACCCCAGCCGTTTCCCCCAGCCCCGTAGCATGCTCCAGCACTTGGCCTCCAAGCGGCGGAAGGTGAGGGGCAGAAGCCCTGTGTGTTCTTGTGTGTCAGCTTGGGGCATGGACACCTTGGGGGCTCTGACTGGTTGTGCCCCACCCAGCTGGTGGCCATCGTGGACCCCCACATCAAAGTGGACTCTGGCTACCGGGTGCACGAGGAGCTGCGGAACCAGGGCCTGTATGTGAAGACCCGAGATGGCTCTGACTACGAGGGCTGGTGCTGGCCAGGTGAGTGGGCCCAGGCCCAAAGCCCAGGGTAGGGGAGGAGGCCTGGTGGCTTCCCCACCTGTGAGGGGCTGATAGGCTGTCCTCATTGTCTCCCAGGCTCTGCTGGGTACCCCGACTTCATTAATCCCGCCACAAGGACCTGGTGGGCCAGTATGTTCAGCTTTGACAACTACGAGGTAGGGCAGCCTCCTCTGGGGTCTGCACAGCCCGCCCCATCTTTCCCAGTAGTATTTCTGCTTTGCTTGGTTACCTGTGGCAAACGGGGGCCTCAGTGATCCTAGGAGCACCTTGGGAAGTATGCTGTACCAGCAGGGTCTCGTCTTTTCTCCTGTCCTGTCTACATCTTCTGCTTGTGTCCCCAGGGCTCCGCTCCCAACCTTTTCATCTGGAATGACATGAACGAACCATCTGTGTTCAACGGCCCTGAAGTTACCATGCTCAAGGATGCCCAGCACTACGGGGGCTGGGAGCACCGTGACGTCCATAACATCTATGGCTTCTATGTGGTATGGCATGTGTGAAGTGCGGGCAGGAGGGCAGGGGCCAGGCAGCACACTTCAGTGATACTGGCTCTCGCTCCCATCCCCCCAGCACATGGCAACTGCAGAAGGGCTCATCCAGCGCTCTGGGGGTGTCGAGCGCCCCTTTGTCCTGAGCAGGGCGTTCTTTGCCGGTTCCCAGCGCTTTGGTAAGACCCAGAGAGTGGAGATGCGGCAGAGGATGGCAGTGTCCTCCCAGCAGTGGTCCTTGGGTATCCCTGTCCAGGTTGTGGGCCTCTCACTGTGCGCAGAGGGGCCCTCTCTGTGATGTGCCTTCTCCATTCCCAGGGGCTGTGTGGACAGGGGACAACACTGCTGAATGGGACCACTTGAAGATCTCTATCCCGATGTGCCTCAGCATGGGGCTGGTGGGACTGTCCTTCTGTGGGGGTGAGAAGGGTGTGCGGGCCGTGCCTGGGGGCAGAGGAAGACTGGGGGCTCAGCACTGAGGCTGCTAGTGCAGCTAGTGCTGCTAGTGCAGGTACCAGGGCAGGGCCTTGGCCAGCTGCCCTCCTGTACCCTCCCTGAAACCCACTCCCTCTTCCCCAGCGGATGTGGGTGGCTTCTTCAAGAACCCAGACCCCGAGCTGCTCGTGCGCTGGTACCAGATGGGCGCCTTCCAGCCCTTCTTCCGGGCTCATGCCCACTTGGACACAGTGCGGCGGGAGCCCTGGCTGTTACCAGCTCAGCACCGAGAAGTGATCCGGGAGGCCTTGGGCCATCGGTATTCCCTGCTGCCCTACTGGTACACCCTCTTCTACCAGGCACACCGTGAAGGAATCCCCGTCATGAGGCGAGTCATGCCCTGGGCCTGCAGAGTGGCCCAGTTAGATCAGGATGGGGCTTGGGCTGCATCTTCACCATGACTTTATAGAGGAGGGAGTCTGATGGCAACACTGAGGGAAGCAGGCAGGCCTGGACCCCTATAAACCCCGCGCTTGGGGGCTGCAGCAGGAAGGCTTGAGCTCGAAGCTCAGTGGCAGGAGAAGTGTGAAGGGTGGGCCAAGGGAGTGAGGTGTACCCATGAATGTCTGAAGGATGCTGGCTGTGGAGTGACAAACTGCTTGACAGAAGTAAGACCAGGAGGTAGGGACAGAAATCACAGTGGCCTTGGAGAAGGCCACTCAAGATGAGGCCTGGACGCCTTTTGGTCCGTGCAGAGCACGCCCCGCAAGCTCACTGCAGTGCCCTCCACCTCGTTTCTGCCCCTGCTCCTGCCCACAGGGAAGGACTTGGCAGGCCCATTCCATTAAGTTTTCACACTCGAGGCTCTGCTGCCTGGATCCACACAGGAAGGGAAAGGCAAGGCAGTGTGATTGGGGGGCTGTTCCAGTGCTATGCACCCCAGATTCTTCCTGGGGGGCTGCTCTATGTTTTCAGAGCAGGCCCAGATGCCCCCAGTGATCCTGTACATGCTTATTAAGTTCCCTGACAGGAACATTCCAGTTCACAGGTGAAACTAGAGCAGCTGAGCCAGTCAGCACAGGAAGTGCTCAGCACCCACGCCACCCGCTCCTGGTGGGCCAGCCTGGACACCCTCAGCTGAGTGGCTGGACGGATTGGCCCCCATTGCAGAGTGGCCTGGCAGTGTCCGCAGGTCGTGGCCTCCTGGGGGCTCTGTGTCAGTGGGTGGCGGATCAGTGCCTGGGGTTATCATGAATGTCTGAGGTGAGCTGCCATGGGACTGGGGCTAGCCATACCTAGTGCCTGTGAGCAGTGCAAGGCCAGGCAGGTGGCTCGGAGTGAAGCCAAGTCTGCTGTCCACAGCCAGGTGGGAAGGCCCTTCCTCCCTCCCTGCCTTCCTTCTGCCAGCCTGACACCCAGCTTGGTGGGGCCCTGCTGGCAAGCTGAGCATGCTTGAGGAAAGTGTCTCAGTAGGATAGCAGGGCCCAGCGGGAGCATGAGGCCTTTCCTGGCACGTGGACTTGGTCAGCATGGGGCTGTATCCTGTGGTTAAGAGGTGAAGCTTTAGGGTGCCACAGGCTCCCACTAGGTCCTCAGGCCAGGGCCTTGGCTCTGGGGTCTTTCTGGTAATGCAGGCTTGCGGGCATGTCTGGGCATACATTAATCTTTCTGTCCACAGAACACTGGTTATAAGCTAAGTCCTTTGAAAGCAAGCACGTCAAAGATGTTGGCCATGTTGCACATGTGTCTGCTGCCATGGCTGGACTGACGTCGTGTCTTCCTGCCAGGCCCCTGTGGGTGCAGTATCCTCAGGATGTGACCACCTTCAGCATTGATGACCAGTTCCTGCTGGGTGAGGAGGGCGGCTAGCGGCAGGGGGCTGAACCCCGGCAGCTGCACCACTGCCCGGGCTGTGAGTGAGTGGGTTCTGGCTTGTTTAGGGGATGCCTTGCTGGTTCACCCCGTGTCGGATGCTGGGGCCCATGGTGTGCAGGTCTATCTGCCTGGCCTTGAGGTGAGTTGTGGAAAGATGGATTGGCTAGGGCAGTGAAGCTGAAGATAGCAGAGGGGCCACCAGCCCCTCAGAATGACTGCCGTCTTCCTGTGTGTCACCTCACAGGTATGGTATGACGTTCAGAGCTACCAGAAGCACCATAGTCCACAGACCCTGTACCTGCCTATAACTCTCAGCAGCGTGAGTAGCTCTGCAGCCCTGTGGACATGCATGTCCCTGCGGCTCAGGACCTGAGTGGGCACTGGTGGGTGATGGCAGAGACACCATGGGCCTTGAGGGCTTCAGCCCGGCTCTGCCCTTGTCCTAGATCCCGGTGTTCCAGCGAGGAGGAACAGTTGTGCCACGATGGATGCGCGTGCGGCGCTCCTCCGACTGCATGAAGGACGACCCCATCACCCTCTTCGTTGCCCTTAGCCCCCAGGTGAGCGGCCACCCTTGCCACCCAGCTGCCCCGCCCCAGCCCCAAGCTGTCTTTCACCCACTCATTACACCCCTTCCATCCTGTGCAGGGCACGGCCCAAGGTGAGCTATTCCTGGACGATGGGCACTCGTTCAATTACCAGACTCGCCAGGAGTTCCTGCTGCGGCGCTTCTCCTTCTCCCGAAACACACTGGTCTCCAGGTACAGGCCAAGGGGCGAGGGGCAGCTTCCCTCCCGCTCCCCAGCCTTTCCTTGCCTGCATCTGCCTTTCCCTTCAGCTCTGCAGACCCCCGAGGCCACTTTGAGACTCCAGTGTGGATTGAGCGGGTGGTGATCATGGGAGCCACAAAGCCTGCCGCTGTGGTGTTTCAGGCCCCAGGTGCGTGTCCTGAGCTGTCCTACCCGCCCTGGAGGGAGAGGGACACCCTGTGGTGACTGCTTTCCGGTTGCTCTGCCTCCTCCAGGGTCTCCCGAGAGCCACCTGTCCTTCCAGCACGACCCCGAGACCTCTGTGCTGGTTGTGCGCAAGCCTGGAGTCAGCGTGGCTTCTGACTGGAGCATTCAGCTGCGATAACCCAGGGCAGGGGTGGGGGCGGGGGAGTCACCTTCTGCCTTGAGTCTGGCCTGTCCCCGACCTCACCTTCCCTATCCCAGTCATCTGGCCCTGACAACCGCCTGCCCTGCTCAATTCCAGCCTCCTCTGTGACCTGACATCCCTGTTCCCCCCTCCCCCCACATCCTGCTGCTCTGAGGACCTCAGCCCCCTCCTCTTTGTTGATGCCTTGAAGAAACCACCGAGGGTGTAGACTAAAGGCTACTCCTCTCTTTCCCTTCATCTACCTAGCTGCCCTCCCTCTGTACTGCTTCTCCCTGGCATTGTCCCTCTCGAGGCTGTCCCAGGGATACTCTGGGATGGCTCACCTGCTGAGGGGGGCTGGGATTGCTAGGCTTCAAGTGGGCTGACTGGTGTTGCCTGCGCAACTGCTCCCTCCCACCTCCTCCCAGCAGAGTGGCCCGGTTCTCCTGGGGCAGTCAGTGCTGTCTCACGTGCCCTGGGGAAAGTGTTGCCACAGCTCCTCAAGTTAAGGGGTGGGCATTAAACTTACTCCTTTAGGGTCCCCTTGGGATGTTCAAGATGGAGAAATTGTGGGTTCGTGGAATCACGGTCACCTGTATTTATTGCTGCAGGAAGATGGGGTGGGGGAGAGGATCGTGTGTGCCCAGGTTTGGCCCAAAGCCTGGGTAGGGGTTGGGAGGATTAATGGGGAAACAGGGTGGGGGCTGGGGGGATTTTTTTTTAACCTCTTTGGCCCCAACTGTGATAGGTTTTGATAAAAGAAACAATAAAGAGATAAACTACACAAAATCTTCAGTGTCTGAATTCTGTTTGTAGTGATGCAGCCTAGAAGGCCCAGGGCCTGACATTTTCATTTGGCTTTGGCACAAGCCACTCCATTTGAGCAAAACAAACCCACACCAGTTTTCCTCTGCTTGGTCTACAACCACACTCTCAGGAGGGCTGGATTTAGCAGGCCTAATGGATGTGTGTGGACCAGGGCTTACTGTGTATCTGTGGGTCAAATTAGCTCTCAGGTCAGGTATTCTGACACCAACGGTGATTCTTTTGTCAAGGCAGTGCACGAACTTTTTTTTTTTTTTTTGTCTTTCTGTGCAGTTTGGGCTGGCCTTGGGCTCGATTTGTACCCAAGTTGGTCTTGAACTTGCAGGGATCCTCCTGCCTCAGCCTCCCGAGTGCTGGGATTACAGGTGTGTGCCACTATACCTGGCTTCCATACACCTTTTTTTTTTGAGATAGGGTCTACTATGTGGTTTGGGCTGGCCTGGAGTTATTAGCCCATGATTCGGGGATGATACTGCACAATGTATGTACCATTGTTGTCCCGATTGCTGTGCTTTGAAATTTTGTTGTAGTTTTTTCCCCTTCATTTTTGAATAAAATAGATTCCAAACAACAACCAAAAAAATATGTAGCCCAGACTGGCCTAGATTTGTGATCCTGCCTCAGCCTCCCCAGTGCTAGGATTATAGGCATGTGCCACCATTCCCCATTTAACATTTCTTTCTTTTTTTGTGAGGGTAGGGATGGAACTCATGGTCTCATGTGTACTAGGCAAGCACTCTTCTCACTGAGCTATATCCCTAGACTGGAAATTCTCTTGGGCTGGGTGCCAGCCTCAGGGGGCTGAGACAGAAAGATTGCCTGAGCCTAGGAGCTGGGTTTCTATGTGGACATAGAAAACTGCTCCAAGACACACTTGGAAAGCCAAGGCACAAGGCTGGGAAGTTCAAGGACCCCCTGGACATAAGATCAGCTTGGACTAGACAGATAGGTCTCAAAAAAATAAAGGAACCTGGTGAGGCTGGGGATTTAGCTCAATTGTGTAAGTGCCTGCCTGGCAAGCTCGAGGTATTTTTTTTCTCCAGTACCAAACGAAACAAAACTCTTGGGAAAAAAAAAAAAAGTGCCTGGACTATGGCATTAACTTTAATTTTTTAAATAGAAGCAATCCAATCCAAACTGTTGTGGCCCTCACCTAGAATCCTAGCATTTGGGAGGCTGAGATGGAGGATTAACGAATTTGAGGGCAGGCTGGTCTATACAGCAAGACCTTAGTTTTTTGTGTTTTTCTTTTGGTACTGGGGATTGAACTCTCGACCTTGCGCTTGCCAGGCAGGCGCTTATGCCAGTGAGTTAAATCCCTGGCCCCAAGACCTTGTTTTTAAAAGAGGAAAATCGTGTGGTGAGGCATAACTGCAATGCTCAGGAGGCTAAGGCAGGAGGTCTGCACTACAAAGTGAGACACTTTCTCAAAAAAACCAGCCAAATGAGGGAAGGGTGCAGGACAATCCCACGGGCTTTCTTCTTTTTTCAAGAAATACGGATCCCTTCACAGATGCGCGTGTCACCCTAGGGCCGGGCCTGCACCAGCGCATTTTTTGTATACTGTATGTGCCGCCGCAGCGAGCACGGTTTTCCCTTTGCAGTACTGCGTATGGAGAGTCCTCCACCACTGCGCGGCACTCCAAACCAGCGGTTCCAGGATCACCAGGATAGCCCGACCCAGAGGGCCGGGCCAGGGCAGGCGCTGGCACTAAACCCCGCACCTGAACACGTCCCCAGGAGGTTGGGCTGCGCGACACCGCTCCCGCACGCCGGATGTGACATCACCGGGCCGGAAGCAGGCTGTGGGACCGGAAGCTGGCATTGGGAGGGCACCGATGACCGGAAGTGGGCATCAGGCAGTGTTGCCTGCCCCCGCTGCTGGTAGCGGGTGCGGGGGCGCACGCCGGGGGCGGGGCCTGCAGGCGGGGGCAAGGACGCCCCTCTTGCCCGGTGGGGCGACCGCGGTGGCGACGTCGCGGACATGAAGCTGAAGCTAAAGAACGTGTTCCTAGTCTACTTCCTGGTGTCGATCGCCGGCCTGCTCTACGCGCTGGTGCAGCTGGGTGAGCGGGCGGGCGGGCCTTCCTCCCTCCTGTGCCGCACGACCCCTCCTGCGGCCCGGGCGCGGTTCCCGTGACCTCGTCACGTGCCCCCTCGGATGGCCCGCGTCCTCGCTGGTGTGGGCTGATTTGTTTCTGCCGCGCCCCTAGCACTTGGGCAGTGTTCCCGGGAGCGGGCCAGGCCAGAGTCTGCGCACGGCCCGGGAGTTCCTGTGCAGGGTGACCGTGTGACCTCGACCCAGTCCGGCATGCACACCTGTTCCTTAGGAGTCCAGAGCTGAAGTGAGGACCGACAGTGGGGCAGGATGGACACAAACCGTTTAATATCCAGATAAAAATTCCCAGGGCAGGGATGTAGCAGGGGGCTCAGGAGTTACTTAGCCTGTGTACGGAGGCCCCGGGTTCCATCCTTGGTTTTGTGGGAGGTATACACACACACACACACACACTCACACTCACACTCATAGGATACATTAAAGATGGAGAGAGGTTGAAGTAGCGCGCTGCCCACGCCACAGGTGCAGGCAGGCCGAGAGCTGAGAGAGAAGTGTGAGGGGGAGCCTGCATGTACTGGGGTTAAACCTCTGTGCTGTGAACGATTTGTGGTTCTCTGCCCCATCATTTTCCCTGTCTATGCTCCCTGGGACCAGGCCAGCCCTGCGACTGCCTCCCTGCCCTGCGAGCAGCAGTGGAGCAGCTCCGGCAAAAGGATCTGAGGATTTCCCAACTGCAGGCTGACCTCCGCCGCCCGCCTGCTGTCCCCGCGCAGCCCCCTGACCCCGAGGCCCTGCCGACCATCTACGTCATTACCCCCACCTATGCCAGGTATGGGCATTGGGCACACAGGACTGCATCCTTCCAAAGGTTGTGGTTGAGGATGAATTTGGGAGGTGCTGTGCTTATTAGAGCATGGCAAAGATGAGCCAAGGGTTTTAAAGTTTCTTGCAAAGAAGTTCTGAGCTTGCCAATGAACTCAGTAAGGAAAGCTTGCCTGTCGTGCACAAGGCTTTTTTTTTTTTTTTTTTTGGTGCTGGGGACCGAACTCATGACTTTGCAGGTGCTTATACCACTGAGCTAAATCCCCAGCGGCTCTTTACTTTTTAAAACAATATTGTCATCAAGTATGGTTATTCCTATTTTACAGTTGGGTAGGCTTGAAGTGCAAAGACACTTTCCCTGATACTGCCAAATCTGAGACTCAAACCCAGGTCTGGGCCAGGCACAGAAATACATGTCTATAATCCTAGCACTCAGGAGGCTGAAGCAGGAGGACTGCCACAAGTTGGAGGCCAGCCTCCACTACATAGTGACTTCAGGTCACTAAACTACATGGCACAATCCTGTCTCAAAGAACTAAAAAATTAAAAAAATAATTTAAAACTCAGGGGTTGGGGATATAGGGATACATACAGCTCAGTGGCACAGTGCCTGCCAGGCAAGTGTGAGGTGTGAGTTAAATTCATAGTACCAAAGAAAAAAAGAATGAAAAAAGAAAACAACCACCACAAACCCAAATTTGCCTGACCCCAAACCCTGTGTCATTAAATCATAGCCCTCAACCTCCACCCCGCTAGAGCCCCAAGGTAGAAGGGCAGGCTAGGTGGGGGTCAGCAGGAGTGTGGGCCAGTGGGGGAACCCAGGAGAACCTGGCTGCAGTGCGCCTTCCTGCATGCCCCACAGGCTGGTGCAGAAGGCTGAGCTGGTACGGCTGTCTCAGACCCTGAGCCTGGTGCCCCGGCTGCACTGGCTGCTGGTGGAGGATGCTGAGGGGCCCACCCCACTGGTCTCAGGGCTGCTGGCTGCCTCTGGGCTCCTGTTCACCCATCTGGCTGTCCTTACACCCAAGGCCCAGCGGCTCCGCGAGGGTGAGCCTGGCTGGGTGCGGCCTCGGGGTGTGGAGCAGCGGAATGGGGCCCTGGCCTGGCTCCGGGGCCAAGGGGGTGCTGTTGGTGGGGAGAAGGACCCACCACCCCCCGGATCCCCAGGAGTCGTATACTTTGCTGATGATGACAACACCTACAGCAGGGCTCTCTTTGAGGAGGTAAGGGCTGGGGTGATGGTGGCTGCAGGGTGGGTGAGGAGTGGGGCACACTGGGTGGAGGGAACCATGTGGTTCTTTTGCCTCTCCTTCCCTGGGCCACCCTGTCTCCTTTCTTGATCTCTGGCAGATGCGCTGGACCCGGGGTGTCTCAGTGTGGCCAGTGGGGCTAGTAGGGGGCCTACGTTTCGAGGGTCCTCGAGTACAGGATGGCCGGGTGGTGGGGTTCCACACAGCATGGGAGCCCACCAGGCCCTTCCCTGTGGACATGGCGGGGTTTGCGGTTGCCCTGCCCCTCCTGCTGGCCAAGCCCGATGCACAGTTTGATGCTGCTGCCCCCCGGGGCCACCTAGAGAGCAGCCTCCTGAGTCGCCTAGTGGATCCCAAGGACCTGGAGCCACGGGCTGCCAACTGCACCCGGGTAGGGGAGGCAGCAGCTGGGACCTGGCACAGGTGGGCGGGTGCTAGGGGTGGGGGGATTCCCTGGGACAGAGTGTCTGAGCAGGGTGGACCCTCAGTCCTCGTTCGCGCTGCCTGCTGTGCTGAAGAGAGAATTGGGAATGGGGTGGGAACCCACGTGAGATGAGAAGAGGAGGGACAGGCACCAGTCTTGCCTGGCTCCCAGCTTATCCCTTTGCAGCCAGCACTGAGTATGGAAGGCAGGGAGGGCCCCAGTGCCTGGCCCGGCCCCACCTTGCATCCTCCTGCCAGGTGCTGGTATGGCACACGCGGACAGAGAAGCCCAAGATGAAGCAGGAAGAGCAGCTACAGCGGCAGGGCCGTGGCTCAGACAGGGCTGTGGAGGTGTGATGGCCGTGCCGCGCTTCCGGCTCATTTCAGGCACATGCCTCGTGGGGCTCTCCAGGCCTGACCCCTTGCCCAGGGCATGGTCCAGCTGCCTCTCCTCCCTGGCACACCGCCATGCAGCAGTGCCCTGGCTGGGCTGAGCAGGGGACAGACAGACTGGGGGGGATGGGTAACTTATTGGGGTTGGCATGCTGGGGGTTGGGGGAGCTGGGCTGGGTGCTCCACACCTGAGCATGTGAATCCCCTCCTGCCTCCAGAATAAACACCCCGCCTGGGCCTGTGGTGGTTTGTGTGGTCTGCCCTCCTGCTTCCTATTCAGGCTGAGGTAGTGGGAACTGGCAGTTTGGCCCCTCCTAGGGCACAGCCCACTCAGGGCCCACTCCTGTGAAGGGATGTCGCTGTGGTCGAGGCTTCTGTCCCAGAGCTTTATTACAGAGTCTGTGCAGAAGCAGCCTCCGGGGACTGGGGATTTAGCTCAGCAGCATAAGCGGCTACCTTGCAAGCACGTGGTTGTGAGTTCAATCCCTGGTACCCATAAAAAGAAGAAGCCTCCAGTCCTCTGTTACTCCTGTCTGCAGAGGCAGATTAGGGTGCCTGTTCTGACTCTTGTCTAGTTTGTGGACAGTTCCTTAACTCAGGGCCCTCCTGGCAAGGAGCAAAGTTCTCTGTCTGCAGCCCCCCACCCCAACTCCTTGGCCCCTAGGCTTTTGGCAGGTCCTCCTGGGCAGGGCCCTTTTTTGTGGGTGCCTCAGCAGGTGCTGGCCTGCGGGCACCCCCTGCATGTTGCCAGGCTGTCTTCAGCATGTCTTTGAGCCCTCCGGGGAGGAGGTAACCCTGGGTGTCCCCCTCCCCATCGATGACCCCATCAAGTCCCTCCAGCGCTGTCTGTAGGTACCGCAGGCCGAGGAGCACCAGTGCCTGCAGGAGTGAAAGGAAATGTGGGAAGGGCCTGTGGCTAGGGCCTAAAGGGCAGAGCAGCTGGGCGTTCCCCTCACCTGTAGCAGGAAGGTGATGGCCAGCAAGCTGCCCAGGGTGCCCGCCAGGCCCTGCAGATGGTCCAGCAACACTTTATGGCACCCTTGGGGCCAGAGGTTTAAATTAGGCTGCCAGGGATCAAAGAGCGGATGGGCATAGGGGTCCGAGAGGTGGCTTTGCAGGCAGGGCCTAGGTGAGTGGGGGTTGCAGCAAGAAAAGGGGACACCGTCGGTCAGGTAGAGGCCTTCCACATTGCTCTGGATGCGGCTGTGGCAAGAATAGACTGTGTCAGGTGTCTGCAGCGTGAAGGGAAGGAGGCTGTGTAAGGTGTGGGCTGCAGCCAAGCCCTGGGTGTGCACAATTCACTTATCTGCTGGCTACCTCTGGCTTGCAGTGGAGAGGGTTGGACAGCTGCCCGGGAGTCTGGCCCAGCCTGATGTTGTAGTGACCCTGGTGGGACTGTGGCTGAGCCTTGGGGGAGGGGGCTCACCACTGCCCATTTGAGTGCAGAAGGGGCTTCAGGCAGCAGGGGGGACAGAAGTCACTCACTCAGCCACATCTTGGTCGCTGGGGTCCAGGTAGCGACTGCTGACCCACTGAACCCCGAACCAGTCCTTGTAGCCGTGGCGTCCGCAGCATTGGTGCCTGAGCTGCAGCTCGTCCATCAGCCACTTAGTGTGGCAGTGCCCAGGCACCTCTGTGTCCTTGTAGTGGGCTAGGGCGGACCCCAGGCCCTCCTGCAGCCCTGCGTCCAGGCCTGCAGGCAGTGCCAAGGCCAGCCCCAGGGCAACCACCAGCAGCCCCCCACCTCCCAGCATACCCACCAGCAGCAGTGGGCCCAGCATGGTGCGCCAGGCTGGGTAGCGCGCTGCATCCAGGCTGGCCTGGCTGGCACCTGCGCCCACCAGCCCTGTTCCCAGTGCAGCAGCACCTGCCAGCAGTGCAGCCCCAGGCAGCATTGGGAAGTAGCAGCTTGGGGGAAGGAAGGCGCCTAGGGTGCGCAGCTGTGACAGGAGGTGAGTGGCACCGAGCAGCACCAGGCCACCCGCCAGCCACAGCAGCCAAGACAGCAGCCAGAGCCCCTGTGCCAGGCGCACTCGGGGCCCAAGGGGCAGCGGTAGAGCCAGCATGGGTGCCATCACGACAGGCAGATGGCAGGGGACAGGACAGGAAGGGTTGGGGACAGGACAGGAAGGGTTGGGGACAGGTAGAGCTGAGTCAGCGCAGCTCAGCTCCAGCGGGCTAATGCTGCTCTGACCCCAATACCTTGGGCGCACTCCCCACATCCCTCCCTCCGTTGGGACAGCCTCCACTCACCCCTGGATCCCTTCCTCTTCCTGCCCTGTGGGGACAGACCAGATCCCCATGGGGTCACTCCCCCCACCACGGAACAGCTCAGGTCCCTATCCGGCCCTTTCCCCACCACGGGACAGCCCAGACCCTCAAGGAGACACTCCCCCTACCAGCGGACAGTCTGGACCCCCCACGAAGTCACTCCCCCTTCATGAGGACAGGCTGGATAACCCCATGGGACATTTACCATCTGCTTAGGGACTGGCCCGCCCCTTTCCGTGGGGACAGCCTGCCCCGCCTCGCGGAAGTGGGGTCCCGCGCTACCCGCGGGGCGGGGACCTGGGCGGACGGGGAGGGGCTGCTCCGCCCGCGCTTCCTGCGCCGGCGTCCGGCACTTCGCTCAGGCCCCTAGCCCACCGCCCACGGCGCCACGAGCCCGCATGGGAACTGGCAGGGCCGAGTCAGCGGCGGTGTAGACGCCGCCGCCGCAGAGCCGCGGGCCACATGGACGGGGCCTCGGGGCCCGGTGAGTTCTAGAGCGGCTGTCCCATCCCCATCCCCCGGTTCCTCCCGGTGTCACCCAGGCCGTGGGCTTCCGCCGGACCACCGCCCCCGGACGGTGGCGCCTCTGTCCGTCCCGTCGTGAGTGCTCAGGTCCGCCCTATCCCGGCTGTGTGTCCTCACGCCCCACGTCCCTCCCGTCCTGGTCTTGGTCCTGAACTGCACTCACGCCCCGCGTAACCCCCGTCCCAGGTGCGGGCGCCGCCCCTGAGGCTCTGTGGGCGCTGAGCCGCCGGCTGCAGGCGCAGGAGGAGGAGATGGAGCTCGTGAAGGCCGCGCTAGCTGAGGCGCTGCGCCTGCTGCGGATGCGACCCCCGCATGGGGACGGGGACGGGTACGGGGACAGGCGGGGCAGGGCCAGGTAAGGGGACAGGGATGGGCAGGCGCCCGCCACGCCTCCTCCCCTCGTGTCCCCACAGCTCCGCAGCGCCCCCGGGCCTGCCGCCACCCTGCAGTCCAGCCCTGGTGAGCCGGGGCACCCAGACGGAGCCACAGGAGGACTCTGTGCCAGGCCACGGCCCTCCCGGCCTGAGCAACGGAACCCCCGGCCCCCGAGCGGGCAGTGAGGTCCCCTGCGGGGCTCTCTCTGAAGGTGGCAGTGGCAGCAGCGGAGCTGGTTCGCCGGGACCCCCTGGGATGCTCAGGACAGGGCAGCCCCCAACACGCATGGACACGTAGGTGACCTGGCCCACCTGGGTGCGCGTGGGCTGTTCTTGTGGACCAGACTGTCATCTGCCTTCCTGCCTATCCACCCTGCCAGGCCCCGGAGAAATTCGTCCTCATCCTCTCCCTCTGAGCGGCCTCGGCAGAAACTGTCCCGCAAGGCTGCATCCTCTGCCAACCTGCTGCTACGCTTGGGGAGCATGGAGAGGTGGGCCGGGAAGACTGCTTCCTTCTGGGGCTCTATCTTGTTGCCCAAAAGTGCCAGTCCCCAGCACTTAGCCCTGGGACCTTCTAGGGCCCTCGAGGTTCTTCCTGAAGAACCTTCCGTGATCTGATAGGTGACTATCCCCAAACTGCCAAGCCCCTGTGTTCTCACTACTGGGGGCAGAGGAACACCCAGAGGCAGGACTCCACCACAGGGTTCCTGAGTATGCAACCTGCTCTGTCTCTCCTGAGCTTCTGCTGAAGAGACAATGCTACCTCATGCCTTGACCACCTCATCCCCTGATGGCAGTGATCGCTGGAGTTCAGCTGTCTCTTTCCTCTCCCCAGACAGATAGGGCTGCCCTGGTCTCAGGGAGGTGAAGACAGCAGGCTGAAGGGGCACTGGTGCTGGCACCACCTCTGACACCTGTGTGGCCTGGTCTTACTCCTGTTTTTGTGGTACTGGGCTTGAACCCAGGGCTTTCACTGAGCTACCCTCCAGCCCTTTGGAAAAATATTTTTAAAGTTTGTGGTAGTCTGTGAGACTGAGCCATGGCCTTTGCACAGAGCTGCATCTTAAACCATTTTAACTTACTTTGAGACAGGGTCTCCTTAAGTCACTGGTTTCTGGAGGAACTTCCTTTCTGGTGTCCTCAGTTCTTATACTTCTCTCCCCCACAGCCGTGGGGGCAAAGATCCCCTCTCCAGCCCTGGGGGCCCTGGGTCTCGGAGGAGCAACTACAATTTGGGTATGTGTGGGGGATGGGGCCAAGGTGCACTTGGGCCCAGGACTTTTTCTCCATGAAAGTGCGGGGTGGTGACACACCCTTCTCTTACAGAAGGCATCTCGGTGAAGATGTTCCTCCGTGGCCGCCCCATCACCATGTACATCCCGTCTGGCATCCGCAGTCTCGAGGAGCTGCCCAGTGGTCTGCCCCCCGAGACCCTCAGCCTCGACTGGGTGTATCCTGCCTGGGTTCCCCAACTTCCTCCTGGGCATGAGAGGACAGGAGCCCCACATTCTCACCCATGCCCTCACGAGCCACCATCTCCCTCTCTGCCCTGCCTGCCTCTCAGATCCTTTCCTTGACTTAACTCCTACCCAGTTATGGGTACCGAGGCCGGGACTCCCGATCCAACCTATTTGTACTGCGCTCTGGGGAAGTGGTCTACTTCATTGCCTGTGTGGTGGTGCTGTACCGGCCTGGGGGAGGCCCTGGGGGACCCGGAGGTGGTGGCCAGAGACATTACCGGGGGCACACAGACTGTGTCCGATGGTGAGGGCCTGGCACAGGATGGGCCTGGCAGGAAGAGGGGCTGGTGGGCAGCAGTGGGGCTGGAGGGAGGTGACTCAGGTGGTCTTGGGGGAGACCAACCCTCCCTAGAGCGTCCTCTCCTGCCTAGCCTCGCAGTCCACCCTGATGGCATCCGGGTGGCTTCAGGACAGACGGCTGGCGTGGACAAGGACGGCAAGGTAAGGCCAGACAGGTGGGGCCTGCTCCTGTCTTCCTCCACTTTGACCCATTCTTCCTTCTCTACAGCCCCTGCAGCCGGTGGTCCACATCTGGGACTCAGAGACACTGCTGAAGCTGCAGGAGATTGGACTGGGTGCCTTTGAGCGCGGTGTGGGTGCCCTGGCCTTTTCTATAGCGGTGAGCTGGTCCAGGGCCCCAGGCTGCCTCCGCCACGCCAGTTAACTGCACTTTGCTGGATGCCTTTGGACGAGTGTACCTAGAGTGCTCACCTGGCCCTCCCTGCATCCCTAGGACCAGGGTGCCTTTCTCTGTGTGGTGGATGACTCCAATGAGCACATGCTGTCCGTGTGGGATTGTGGCCGGGGGACTAAGCTGGCAGAGATCAAGGTGAGGACACTGGCTGTTGCTGACAGCCTTCTTGGCTGGGACCCACCAGGCCCCTCCCTCTCCACCTTGTTCCCTGCATCTGTGAAGAGGGGGCTGCAGTTCTTCCTGGCTGTGCTGGGGACCCAGGGCACAGCTGCTGTCAGGACACCCATGGAGTTTGGGGCATTGTGAGTACTTAGGGCTGGGGTGGCTCTATCTTGTCTTCCTTTTCCAGAGCACAAATGATTCAGTCCTGGCTGTCGGCTTCAGCCCTCGTGACAGCAGCTGCATTGTCACCAGTGGGAAATCCCATGTCCACTTCTGGAACTGGAACAGCGGGACAGGGGCTTCTGGGAATAGTGCCCTGGCACGGAAGCAGGGTGTCTTTGGGGTGAGGCGTGGAGGGGCCAGGGTCTGTGGGCCTGCCGCCCCCAGCTGTCCTAGGACTCCTGGGCGTTTCCCCTAACTCTGATATCTGCCCTGCCCCCAGAAATACAAGAAGCCCAAGTTCATCCCCTGCTTTGTGTTCCTTCCGGATGGGGACATCCTCACTGGGGACTCGGAGGGGAACATCCTCACCTGGGGCCGGAGCCTCTCAGATTCCAAGATGCCAGGCAGGGGTGGGGCCAAAGGTGTGTGGCCCCTAGTGGCTGGGATAGCTGCCCCTGGAGGGTCCGTGGGTACAAGGGTAGGATCCCCTTCTTTCCACCTTAGAGTTGGTAGTTTTGGGGCTCTGAGCTAGAAGGGGCTGAGGGAGAAGGGCTGGGTCACCTTGCCTTCAGGAAGCACATTTGCGTCTCTGACCCTTGGCTTTCCCATCTGTAAAATGAGAAGACCCATGGCTGTATAGGGTGAGAGGATAGGGGAGAGGGGATGGTACCCATCAGGTGTCAGGTGTCATGTATTTACTGTTATTATAATGCCATTCCCATGTGCCCCAAGGTCATGACTCCTAGGGCTTTGTCCACAGAGACCTATGGGATTGTGGCCCAAGCCCATGCTCATGAAGGTTCTATCTTCGCTCTGTGTCTTCGACGGGATGGGACAGTGCTGAGTGGTGGTGGCCGGGACCGCCGGCTGGTGCAGTGGGGACCGGGGTTGGTGGCTCTCCAGGAGGCAGAGGTGAGGGCAGGTCTGGACCCAGGAGGAGAGGAGCGGCCCCAGGCTGGCCCCAGACGTCTGTTTCTTCCTGCAGATTCCAGAGCACTTTGGTGCTGTGCGGGCCATTGCAGAGGGGCCAGGCTCTGAGCTGCTGGTGGGGACCACGAGGAACTCGCTGCTGAGAGGAGATCTGGCCCAGGGCTTCTCTCCCGTCATCCAGGTCTGCGGCGGGTGGGAGCGGGGTGCCGGGAAGGGCAGCGGTAACAGGCTCACTGCTCCACTGCTGCAGGGCCACACTGATGAGCTCTGGGGGCTCTGCACCCACCCCACCCAGAACTGCTTCCTCACCTGTGGCCACGACCGGCAGCTCTGTCTGTGGGACGGGGAGGGACACTCGCTGGCCTGGAGCCTCGACCTCAAGGTAGAGTCAGGGTCTGTGGCTGCTGTCTTGGCTGCCTGCCTGCCTGCCCACCTGCGGAGATTCCCCAAAGGAGCTGTTTAGGCTCTCAGGACCACCAGGGAGGAGGCTCTAAGGACTGGAAAAAAATCTTGATTCTTATAAGGCACTTTGACCTTCTAACCCTACCCTACCAGGAGACGGGTCTCTGTGCTGACTTCCATCCAAGTGGGTCTGTCGTGGCTGTGGGACTGAACACTGGCAGGTGAGGGCTCAGGGCTGCTGGGGGGACTCAGGCCAGCTGTGGGGTGCTGCTTATCCCTTCCTAGCTTCTGTAAGAGGAGCCTGGGCTGCAGGCTGAGCACTGGCACAGGCCCCTGTGGGTTCTGCCTCCTTCCTGGAGGCTTCAGCAGCCAGAAAACCCTTCCTCTGATCTGCTCTTTTCCCAGCCCAAGAATGTGGTGGTGACCGCACCTTTGCCTGACAACCTGGGGTTACTTTCTCATTTATAGTGCTGGGTAGTGAATCCGAGAGTGTGGCACTGGGCTGTTTCTCCAGCCAAGGTGTTTATCTATTTGTTGTTTGAGACAGGATCTCACTATGTAGTTCAGGCTAGTCTTGAACTCACTGTAGCACCAGGAGGTCTCAAACTTGTAATGACCCCACCACCTCAGCCTCTCAAATGCAGGGTTACAGGTGCACACCACCCCACCAAGTCCTGGCCCCCTTTTTAAATTTTGAGACGGGGGTCTTGCTAATTTGCCAAGTTGCCCAGGCTGGACTGGAATTTGCTGCCTCCTGCCAAGGCCTCCTAGAGTGGAGGCCTCCCAGCCTGAGGCACTCTTATTTGCCCTCTCCACCTTCCTGGGAGCTACATGTGGTTGGTGCACATTTTGTTAGTCTGTGGCCTCTTCTTCCTGCTAGGTGGATGGTTCTGGACACAGAGACTAGAGAGATAGTGTCTGACATCACTGATGGCAATGAGCAGCTTTCAGTCGTCCGGTATAGCCCAGGTGGGCGCCGCCCCCACCCTGCCTCAAGTACCCCCTGGCCCTTCTGGATCTGAGTGACTGTCTCTGCAGACGGCCTGTACCTGGCCATCGGCTCCCATGACAACACAATCTACATCTACAGTGTTTCCAGTGACGGGGCCAAATCCAGCCGCTTCGGCCGCTGTGTGGTGAGGGGGCCAGGGTGGGGCCAAGCCTGGGAGCAGTGGGCACTTAACCTGGCCCACTGAGGACAGATGGGAAACAGTGGCTGTGTTTTGGAGCTTTTTTTTACTTGGACATGCTTAAAATAATCCCTCAACCTTTGTCAGCCCACATCTGCAGTACACGACAACATTCACCTTGTCTCTTTTCACTTCCCTTCCCAGTCCTATCTGTGGGTTCCCTGCATTTTTTTGGTGCCGGGGATCTAACTCACAACCTTGTGCTTGGCAGGCGGGCGTTGTGCTGCTGTGCCACTGGGCTGCATTCCCAACCTCCCCTCCATTTTTAAACCCTTGCCCCTTGTCCCCAGGGTCACTCCAGCTTCATCACTCACCTTGACTGGTCCAAAGATGGGAACTTCATCATGTCCAACTCTGGAGACTATGAGATTCTTTACTGTGAGTAGCAGGGGAAAGGGGTGGGCTCTGCTTAGGGGCTTCTGGTCCAAGGATGGAAGAGGAGACTGGGGGCTCCAGATAGTGGCACGGGCATAAAGGCAGCAGTGGCACTGGGGAGAAGCTCCCTTGTGGACTATGCTAAGCAACACCTGGAGCTTACCGTTAGTGGGGTGTGGTGCAGGGCTGCTTTGAGAGGTTGGATCCGAGGACTCAGGGACACGTGGGGGGGTGTATACTTAGGGGACGTGGCTGGGGGCTGCAAGCTGCTGAGGAATCGTTATGAGAGCCGCGACCGCGAGTGGGCAACCTACACCTGCGTGCTGGGCTTCCATGTGTATGGTGAGCAGGCAGGTGGGTGCAGATGGGTGAGGGCAGGCGGTGGGGGCCTGGGCTGCGCTGATTCTCAGCTACCAGGCGTGTGGCCGGATGGCTCAGACGGGACGGACATCAACTCCTTGTGTCGCTCCCACCACGAGCGCGTGGTGGCCGTGGCCGACGACTTCTGCAAGGTGCACCTGTTCCAGTACCCATGCGCGCGTGCCAAGGTCAGCTGCCAGCTGGGGATCAGGAGCTGGCGGTACTGGGCGGGGGCTGCGGTGTCCCCGAGCCTCACTTGCCCCCTCCGGCGCAGGCGCCCAGTCGCGTGTTTGCGGGCCACGGCAGCCACGTGACGAGCGTCCGCTTCACTCACGACGATGCGTACCTCATCTCTTTGGGAGGCAAGGACGCCAGCATCTTTCAGTGGCGTGTGCTGGGCGCTGGCCCCACCACGCCGTCGCGGACGCCCTCCCTGTCCCCGGCCTCTTCCCTGGACGTGTGACCGGGCTGCCCCGCTCCCCACCTAGACAGTCCCAGCGCCCAGAGGAACCCCCGCACTCGGACCCTGCCTACCGGGCCGCCCCAGCCCGGCCCGACCCGCTGCCTGCTGAGGGGCAATAAACAGATAAAAGTAGTCTCCCGGTGTCTTCGTGGGGTGCAACTGGGCGCCTGGGGACCCGGAGGACAGGGGCGAGGGGGTGCAGTAGGGACAGAGGATAGGTCGGGTTCTGCCACGCCCCGGAGGAGGGGCCAAAATGCGGCGGAAACGACCGGAAGAAGCCGAGTCCGCTCCGGGGAGGGGTCGGGCCGCGGCGGAAACGGCCGGAAGAAGCCGAGCCCGCTCCGGAAGGGGCCGAGTGGCGGGCCTTGTTCTCCCGCCGGCCGGGCGTCCGGAAGGCGCTGAGCCCGAGGCGGCTGGCGATTCCCGGTGGCCCCGGCGAAGGCTCGAGTCGCGGCGCGCGCGGGCGCGCGGGCGGCCCCGGTGAGCGGGAGCGCGCGCGTCCCGGAAGGAGCCAAGGCAACGGGTGGGAGGTCAGCGGCGCCGCTGGCCGGCATGAGCCGCTACGGCTGAGACGCAGAGACGGCGAGCGCAGCCCTGGACCTGGAGCCCTTTGTGCGGCGGCAGCCATGGCGGCCAACATGTACCGGGTTGGGGGTGAGTGCGGGTCGGGGGCCGCATGGGCCGGGCACGAGACTAGAAGTGGAACTGGGGTGCTGGTGGCCGCGGCCCGGGGCCCGCGTCTTGGTCTTCTGCGACCGTCCGGAGTGCCGGGCTGGGTCTGAGTTGGCGGCGGGCTGTCCCGCACTTCCCGAGTTCGCTCCCGGCCCTGACTCCCGCCTCCCGCCTCAGATTACGTCTACTTCGAGAACTCTTCCAGCAACCCGTACTTGGTGCGGCGGATCGAGGAGCTCAACAAGGTGGGCGGCGGGTCCCCGCTCCCCGGGGCGCGCGTCTTTCTTGGGGTGTTTACCAAGGTGACGGCCAGGGTCCTGTTTGCCACCCCCATTCATAGCCATTCATTCTTGGCGTCCTGGAGAGACGCCCACGAGCTCAGTGAGAACTTTACTGTCTGTCTCCTGCGGCAGAGCAAAGGGGTTTGAAGTCTGTCCTGAAGCCTTAGGCTTCAACCAGTAGTATTTTGCGCCCTGCTGCTTAGATGTGTATTGACTGTTGTTAGGCTCTGTATTTCCATTTATGAAATGACCTGCATTCTCTGCCACGTTTGCCCTTCTTAGACTGCAAATGGAAACGTGGAAGCAAAGGTGGTCTGCCTTTTTCGGAGAAGGGACATTTCAAGCAGTCTCAACAGCCTGGCTGATAGCAATGCCAGTGAGTATTTACGTCCCTGTTCTCCCCATGCCCATAGTCTGGGTCTGGGCCTGTTCCTGCAGATGTTACCCTGGTAGGATTGCCCAGGGCAGAGAGGTGAGTTTGGGGGTGGTGGCCTGTTTTCACATGTTGGGGTTGGAAGCTGAGTGAAGAGTTGATGATAGAGCCAGTTTCTGTGGTGTGTGTGTGTGTGTGTGTGTGTGTGTGAGAGAGAGAGAGAGAGAGAGAGAGAGAGAGAGAGAGAGAGAGAGAGAATGAGAATGGATTTACTTTTTTTTGAGACAAAGTTTTGCTGTGTACCCCAGACCATCCTTGAACTTGTGGCGATCCTCCCTCAGCCTTTTGGGTCCTAGGATTACCGGCATGTGCTACCATGCTCACCTGGAAAGGATGGATTTAGGGAGGGAATTTAGGGGATGAGGAAGAGCTTTAGAGAAGCAGAATACTTGGTTGGAAAGTTTTGGGTGGATTGGGACAGGGCAGTGAGAAGGTCAGCCTGGAGAGGAGGCTGCACTTAGGGGAAGCAGGATTGTTTCATGTTGGTGGCAAGTATACATTGAAAAGACCCCTGGGAATCAAAAGGTGGCAGGAAAATTTTCTCTCATTTTTTATTATTTCCCCTTCCACTCCATTTTATATTATTTTTTCCACCTTATTTGTATTTTCTCTCTTTTTTTTTTCCTTATCCTTTTTATTTTTTTGAGATGGGGTCTTCCTATGTAGTTTAGTCTGATCTTGAACTCACTGTAGCCCAGTCTGGTTTGGTGATCCTCCTGCTTCAGCCTCTTCTGAGTGCTGGGATTACAGACTTGCTATCATGCCTGGCTGTTTTTATCCTTTTTAGTTCTAATCATCTCTTTTAAAAATTTCCGTTAGTTTTAATTAGCTTTTATCCTTTACTGGTTTGGCTTTGTCCTTTCTCACAATTTTTCAGGCTGGGTTGGTCATGAAGGGGTTAATGAACTATACTTACCCAGATAGAGCCCTGGCCCTTTGGGGTTTTCAGCCCCATCTGGCAGGGGCTGACCTTAGCCTTGTCCAATCAGAGGGGATGTGGGGGGTGTGGTCCCCTACTCTAGCACTGGGTTTCCTGTGCAGCTTGCTGGCTCCACCAGGCTTGGGTGGAGCCGACTCACCCCCTCCCTGCTCCCTGAGGTTGGAACAATGCACCAGTGAGCCTGGGCTGAGGCTCTCCCCCTACTGAGGTTTGCCCTCAGCCAGGTTTAACCCTTTGCTCCAGGGTTTCAGGGTGAAGCAGCTCTTGGGCAAGAAGATGTTGCACTGGCTTGAGCTGTACTGTCCTTGAAAACCCCACAAACTATTATTAGCCAGGTAGTAAGGGAAGGGGTAGTTAGGGTTATATGTGATGGTTTAGAGCAGAGAGTCTTCTGAAATCCAAAAAGAGGAACTGGTAACACAACCTTGTGTGACCTTTCATCTTGCTGGCTTCCATGACCTTAGGCTGTTTCAGCAAGAAAGAGCCAAGTGTGCTGAAACTGCTGGGCCTGGTGCGGTATTTGTGCACCTAGATCTGGGGTGCATTTCTAGGGTTCTTTGGGTACTCCCAGCTCTTTCCCGAGCATTATGGATTGTGAGAGAAGAGGGCAGGTTGAAGCAGGAGAATAACAAGTTCCAGCTCAGCCAGGCAAGTTAGCAAGCTCAGAAGACCCTGTCTCAATAAAAAAAATGGCAGGGGCTGTTGGTTAGTACTAAGCTGCTAAATTTAATCCCTAGTGCTGAAAAAGGTACCTTTTTAGGGAGGGGGTGGAGTGGGGAAGACATGTTCTCACTATTTAGCTCAGGCTGGCCTTGAATTCTGTAGTCCTCTCGCCTCAGCCTCAGAGTGTGGGGTTTATAGATGTGTATTGCCACACCGTGCTCCAGACTGCCTTTTGGTCATATTTAGCTTCTGACTTGATTGCTTCCTTGTTGTCCTAGGGGAGTTTGAGGAGGAGTCAAAGCAGCCAGGGGTGTCAGAGCAGCAGAGGCATCAGCTGAAGCACCGGGAGCTTTTCCTGTCCCGGCAGTTTGAGTCATTACCAGCCACCCACATAAGGTAGGGGACACCTGGTGGATGGCTGTGCACTGGGGAGGTCAGGGGACAGGCTCATCTGGTTTCCTGTCTTTTGCAGAGGGAAATGCAGTGTGACCCTCCTGAATGAGACAGATATCTTGAGCCAGTACCTGGAAAAGGAGGTGAGGAAGTGTTGCAAGAGGATAGCAGGGCAGCAAGGAGATTGTGTTGGTAGAGTCCCGTCTTGGAAGCCCTGAAGGTAGCCAAGTGCCTGCGTATCACATGTGTGCCATGTCGCTTACCTCGTCTCTTCCCCTGCCAGGACTGTTTTTTTTACTCGCTGGTGTTTGACCCTGTGCAGAAGACACTGTTAGCTGACCAAGGGGAGATAAGAGTTGGTTGCAAATACCAAGCTGAAATTCCTGATCGCCTGGCAGAGGGTAAGCAACAGGACAGATTGTGTGGGTTGCCTGGTTACCTAATTCCCAGGGCATTATTAGGGCATGGTCAGTGTAGCTGACATGCTTGCCCTTCAGGGAAATCTGTGTGTTTGCCTGCTGTGTCCCTGCTGGGGTGGGACCTCAAAAGCCTGTCAGTGCGACAAGACACAGCTGGGAAGCTATTGAAAGTCTGGGCGGCTAATTGATAGCTGGCAAGCTGGCAAGTGGAGAGGAAGGTAGAATGATAGTGTGAGAACCAAACACCACTTATCTTTCTTTTTCCTCATGATGGTGTTTCCTGCTCCTCAGGAGAACTGGACAATCGGAATCAGCAGAAGATGGAAATGAAGGTCTGGGACCCAGACAACCCCCTCACAGATCGGCAGATTGACCAGTTCCTCGTGGTGGCCCGGTGAGGGCGGGTGCCTGGGAAGAGGGCTGGGGAGCTGTGGACGAGGCTCTGAGTTCTGTAAGTCCTAGATGTGTGCAGGTGGCGCTGTTTCTCCTTAACCTGCTCCTGCTCACTTTCTCTTCCCTGCAGAGCTGTGGGGACCTTTGCGAGAGCCCTGGATTGCAGCAGCTCCATCCGGCAGCCTAGCTTGCACATGAGTGCGGCTGCTGCCTCCCGAGACATCACCCTGGTGAGCAGCCTCTGGGAGAGCTGGGTGCAGGGCACTGTGGGGTCTGCAACACCTGGCACAGAGAGATGCATGTCCCAGAGTGTGTGAGTATTCAAAAGGCAGCAGGCTGGTAGAGCCCAGGCTCCAGGTCCTCAGCTGCCTCCTTTATCTCTAGTTTCACGCCATGGACACGCTGCAGAGGAATGGTTACGACCTGGCCAAAGCCATGTCCACCCTGGTGCCCCAGGGGGGCCCAGTGCTGTGTCGAGATGAGATGGAGGAGTGGTCTGCTTCTGAGGCCATGTTGTTTGAGGAGGCCCTGGAGAAGTATGGGAAGGATTTTAATGACATCCGTCAGGATTTTGTAAGTGTATGGGGTAGGAGGGGAGGCACAGAGACCAGGTTCAAGTACTGCCTCACTCTTCTGCCTTCTGTCCTGCTCAGCTGCCCTGGAAGTCACTTGCAAGCATAGTCCAGTTCTACTACATGTGGAAGACCACAGACCGGTATATTCAGCAGGTGCGGTGGGCTGCGGGGCTGGACCAGGGCTGTCTGTGTTGTCTGTGGAGTTACTGATCTCTCCCCTTTTTCTTCCTGCAGAAGAGATTGAAGGCTGCTGAAGCAGACAGCAAACTGAAGCAAGTCTACATCCCCACCTAGTGAGTGCCTGGACAGGGGAGACAGGCATGTCTCCCTTCTCTTCCCCCCATTTCTGCCCTTCTTAGTGATGTGGGGTGGTAGGGAGCGCAGTGAAGTGGTGGAGGTGGGCACAGTGGGTGCAGCTCAGTGGAAATCCATGTCTGGCATGTGTGAGGCCCCTGTTCAGGCCCCAGGGCTGGGAGAGAAAAAGAAATGAGTTCTCCCCAGCTGGCTGTGGGCACCTATAATCCCAACACTTGGGGGCAGAGACAGGATTGCCATGAGTTTGACACCTGGGCTGCATAGTGAGTTCAAGGCCAGCTTGATTGCATATCAAGACTGTCTCTAAGAAAATTAGAAAAGAAAAAAGTTCTTGACTGGTTTTTTACATTTACTTTTTTTTGTTAGCACTAAGCCAAACCCTAACCAGATCATTTCTGTGGGTTCAAAACCTGGCATGAATGGAGCTGGATTCCAGAAGGGCTTGACCTGTGAAAGCTGCCACAGTGAGTTGCAGGGCAGGACATGGGGCTGGGCAGTGGGGCTTCTGGAGAAGGTTTCTCACTGACAGATCTATGTTCTTGTAGCGACACAGTCTGCCCAGTGGTATGCCTGGGGCCCGCCCAACATGCAGTGTCGCCTTTGTGCTTCCTGTTGGATCTACTGGAAGAAGTATGGGGGACTGAAGACCCCAACCCAGCTTGAGGGGGCTGCTCGGGGCTCCACAGTAAGGATCAGAGAAAGGAAAACATGAGCTGACGCGAGTATCCACTAGAGCAGAGTACCTGCTTCAGGCAGGCAGAGGGTGGCTAGAAAGGTGGGGGTCAGTAAGGTCACCAGGCAAAAATAAGTTGTCCCCTGAAAGGAGTGGGAGAAAGAAGGGAGCCTCAGTGCCACTGCAGTCTCCATCCTCTGTGTCCTTCCTCAGGAGCCACACTCAAGGGGTCATTTATCTAGACCCGAAGCCCAAAGTCTTTCTCCCTATACGACCAGCGCCAACCGGGCCAAGCTGCTGGCCAAGAACAGGCAGACATTCCTGCTGCAGACCACAAAGCTGACCCGGCTTGCCCGGCGGATGTGTAGGGACCTGCTACAGCCAAGGAGGGCAGCCCGGCGGCCCTATGCCCCCATCAATGCTAATGCCATCAAGGCAGAGTGTAAGGATGCAGCATGGGTGAGGGTTACAGGAGCTGTGGGAAATGGGACCTGGCCTGTCACTTAGGAAACCTGGCTGGTGCAGCCCCTTAGAAGCTTGCTTCCTTTTCTCCAGGCTCCATCCGCCTTCCAAAGGCTGCGAAGACACCACTGAAGATTCACCCTCTGGTGAGGCTGCCCCTGGCAACAATCGTCAAGGACCTAGGTACAGAATGGGCAGCCAGTTTGGGTGGCATCAGGCTTCCAGTTCGTTTCTCAAAAATCTTCCTTTTTCCTGAATCCAAAGAGATTTCAGTCTGATAAACTGCATTTGTGGTGGTTGTTTTCTTTCTTTTTTGGTACCGGAGATCGAATTCATGACCTTGTGATTGCAAGGCAGGCACTTATGCCGCTGAGCTAAATCCCCAGCTGTGGTGGTTGTTTTCTTTCTACTCGCTGTGTAGCAACCCTTGTGCCTCAGCCTACTGAGTGTTGGGAATACAGGCATGGGCCACCATGCCCAGCTGTTTGTTTTTTGGTGGTGCTGGAGATTGAACCCAGGGCCTTTCAAATCCTAGCAAGTGCTCTACCACTGAGCTACTACATCTTCAGCCCAATAGTGTTTTTCTTACGGCTCTTGCCTGGTTGGGTATTGTCATGCATGTGAGATTTCAAACCTTGGTAATCGCTTCAGGCCCTTTCCCCATACATTTGAGGGTGTCCAGGTAAACTGTTGGCTGAGGGAAAAGAGATGGAACCAACAAAGGGGCAGTGTATGGTAGAGGTGTGAAAACTTTTTTTTTTTTTCTGATAGTGGCTCAGGCACCTCTGAAACCAAAAACACCTCGGGGCACGAAGACCCCAATCAACAGAAACCAGCTGACCCAGAACCGGGGCCTGGGAGGCATCATGGTGAAGCGGGCCTATGAAACGGTGTGCTGGCTGACGGTGGAGGCTGGTCCCGGTGGGCTTTTATTCCGGCTGGAGTCCAGGTCCTCTTTCATTGTGTTGTCTTGTCTTCTCACAGATGGCAGGAGCAGGGGTCCCTTTCTCTGCCAATGGAAGGCCTCTGGCCTCAGGGATCCGCTCAGGCTCACAGCCAGCAGCCAAACGTCAGAAATTGAACCCTGCAGATGCTCCCAATCCTGTGGTGTTTGTGGCCACGAAGGATACCAGGTAGGGTGTCCATGAGCCTGGCACTGGCCGACCTGCCCTGGAGTGTCGGGGCTCCCTGCACCTCTTCTCTTTGTCTTGCTTTTCCTGCAGGGCCTTGCGGAAGGCTCTAACCCACCTGGAGATGCGGCGGGCTGCCCGGAGGCCCAACCTGCCCCTCAAAGTGAAATCATCACTGATGTCAGTGCGGCCCCCTGCCCCTCTGCCTGCACCCTCAAGGCCAGCCAGCACCAGTGAGCCCATTGTCCTGGAGGATTGAGCTTCAAAGGCCAGGAAGCCAGGGTGGAGCCCAGGATCTACACCTCAATTGTCTGGAGTGTGCGGGACCATGGGGCTGGGTGCCCTTGGCCTTACCGTCTGGAGACTGGGCCTTCTCTTTGCTTCTCCCTGGGTGTGGCCAGGCAGCCTGTGGAGCTTGCACTTGGGGAAACCTGGCCTGCCCTGGAAGGTTCCTTCCACACTTGTCTTGGACAGTTCCAGGGGGAGGGTTTTTTAATTTTTTAAAAATTTTACCTCCCCTTTGCGAAAGGGGACAGGGGAGGGGAAGAGTGACAATTCTCAGGCGATGGCACCTGGCTAGGGGTGGGGGGGTGTGCACTGCCATGTCTTTTCTGTTTTTCCTAATTGGGGGTTTCCTTCCTGTCCGGTGTCCGGACTTTGTTAATTGGTATTTGAGGCCCCTGAGCTGGCATCAGTCCCAGCCCATGGGCACTCTTTTCTCCCCTCCCCACTCTGCCTTTTGTATGCCAATTCTCAGAAATAAAGATCTTTTTTCTGTTTTTTTAATCTCGGATTCTGTAATTGGTTCTTACAGTAACAAATAAAAAGCTGTTTTCTTCAGTTCCTCCTGGCTCAGCTGTTCTCTGCCCTGAGTGGGTGTAGGGTGTGTGTTGCGGGTGTTTTTGACAAGGAGAGTAAAGGACAGAGAGTAAAGAAAAGTATGTATGGGGAGCCCCATTGCAAGAGGTGTGGCAGGGAGAGGTGCCCTGCTCCCTGCCCTCACTACCTGTCTTGTCTTTTTTTTTTTTGTACTGGGATTAAAGCCAGGGCTTTCACACTCAATGAGCTATAGTCCCAGCTGTTTTGGAGACACGGTTTTACTAACTTGCCCAGATTGGGCACAAACTTGTGGTCCTGCCTCAGCATCCCAGAGTGGTGGGTTCCAGGGATGTGCCACTGCTGGGTTCCATTGGCCTGAGACCCAAGCTGCCTCCAACTCGGGTGGTGGAGCCCAAGCGTCACCTGGGCCTGGAGGGACTCACGGCAGTGCAGGGAGCTGGCTGTCTGGATGGCTGCTTGTTGGCCTCTGCCTCCCAGGGAACAGGGATGCTGGCAGTGGAGTATCGTGTCACACCTTTGGGGTGTGCGGCCCAGGTCCTGCAGGCCCTCTTCTGCCAGTGGACGCCTTCGGGGAGAAGCCCAGCCTGCCCACTCCGTGGGCCCCTGCTGCTGCACATGGTCGGCCTCAACGCTGGGCTGCAAGCCGCGGCAGCTGCCGGGTTGCACGCCTTTGAGCCCTGCGCCTTCCATCCTGCCTGGATCTCCCAGGTTCAGTCATCGGTTCGGGCGCTTCTTGCCGAGGTAGCGATGGCTGGAAAGGAGCGGGGCAGGGCGGATCTGCAGGCGTCTCTAGTAGGATACCGAGGAGCAGGCCTTAGCCCCGCCTCAGCGCGCCTCTGTCGCTCTCATGAATATTCACGATGCTTTGCCCCAATCAAAGCCGGAAAAGGGTGGAGCCTTCTGAGAAGCATAACGTAGGAATTTGCTAGTCCTAGGCGGAAGTGGAACCATGCGTTGAGGGACCTCAGTTTCCGGGAGGGGGTAGGCGATGCCTGTGATTGGCCGACTGCGTCACTTCCTGTGGGTCTGGCGGAAGTCGCTTTTAAGAGCGTCACCGACTGTTCAAGAGTGTTCCGGCGGAGGCAGGAGTGGTTGCGTTTGGTTTGTGCAGGAGTCGCCATGGAGGCAGTGGATTCGGATGTCGAATTGCTGCCGCGTGGGGGTTTCCGCTGCTGCCTCTGCCAAGTTACTACAGCCAACCGTAAGCGGTGGCTAGTAAGGGTGGTTGGGGGCGTTCGTCTGGTGGTTGTAGATCATAGTTCGTGTTAAGTCCTGGCGGGCCGCTCACCTTCGTCCTCACTGCACCTCGGAGGGAGGGGACGGCGGAGTGGGGACGTCCCGCCACCGGCATCCTCTTTCCTGCTGTACGGAACACCCACGACCAAAGCTTCGTGGTTCAGTTTCCCTGTAGCCATCTCCTATGGGCCCTTGTTCGTGCCTGGTGCTTTGCTGGCCCGGGGGGCGGGAGTGGTTCGGGGATACAGTTGCCCCATCTAGATGGAGACACAGCTGTGGCATCGCAGGAAAGGCTGAATGGGGAAACCTACAGGATCTCCCCAGGTTCCAGGATGAGCGAGATGGTGTGGGAAGGAGCCAAAGGTGCCCTTGAGGAGCAGACCGAGAATGGGTTTGGGAACCGGACTTAGTTCTTATAGGGCAGTTCAACGAGTTCCACGAAACCTCTAGATTCCACTTTTGAGACCTGGAATCCTGATCTTCGCTGAATAGAATCTTCCATTTTTCCTTTTCTCTGTGAATAGTACTATCCTCGTTCAGTAGGGCAAGCTGGAAGTCAAGTCTCATTGACTCCACAAATACTTTGGTGACACCGGGCAGCTGACTGATAATATAAATAATACTAGCAGTGAAACTGTCCTTGTTTACCATGTACCAGACTCTGCCAGTTAATATAAATTTATACTACGTTGAAGATATGGTTACCTACATTTAAATCTGAAGAAACCGATGCACAGAAGGGTTAAGCAACTTACCCAAGTTCTCACAAAGCTTAATAGAGCTTGGTTTGAACTTAAAACAACTTAGATCCTGTATTTGTAGTCACTATACCATACCCAGAGTTGATCAGAGAGAATTATCCATGTCCTGAGTTCTCTGTATGAGGTAGGTAAGTTACCTGTTGATTTCTTTAGTTTGCAGGTATTGCTCTACCTAGCAAATATATATGTCTGTCTTGTGTGTGTGTGTGGTATTGGGGAGTGAACTCATGGCCTTGTACATACTGGGCAAGTGTTCTACCTCTAAGCTATGTCCCCAGATTTTTAAGAAATTTTTCACTGAGACAGTCTAGTTTCCCCAGGTTGAATTCAAAGTTTCAATCCTGCTTAAGGCTCCAAGTAGCTGGGGTTTGAGGCATGTACCACCATGCCTACCAGTTTACTACATATAGATGGTTTAAGAATGACTTGAGCTATGCTCCTTTATAAAATTTGTAATCCCTGCTATTTGGAAGGCTGATGCAGGAGGATCACAAATTTGAGGCCAGCCTGGGCAATTTAGTGAACTCTGTCTGAATATAACATAGGCCCTGGAAATCTTGCTCAGTGGTAGCTCTGAGTTCAGTCCCTAGCGTGCATATAGCTGATAGTCAAGTACATGCTCATAATCCCAGCATGAAGGGAAGTAGAGGTAGGAGGGGAACCAGTTTAAGCCCAGGCTGGGGGACTTAGTTATTAGACCCTGTGGGTCTAGTAACCACTAGAACCACTCCTGCCCCCCAGGCAGGTGGGAGGCCGAAAACACCGGCATCTGAGGCGAGCTGCCAGAAAGGCCCAGGGGCTTCCGAGTGTGTTTGTCAGTGGTTTTCCCAGGGATATGGATTCTACAGAGCTGTCTGAATACTTCCAAATAAAAATAATTTTAAAAAGAAAAGAACTACTTAGAATATGCTAGTCTGGAAATGACTTAGACCATGTTATGTAGACAAATGAATAAGCATATCAAGAAGGAACCAGGACTTTATTTAAAGATTACTTTTTTTTTTTTTGGTAGTGGGGCTCAAACTCATTATTTCATGCTTGCCAGGCAGGTGTGCTGCTGAGCTAAATTCCCAGCCTCACTTTTTTTTTTTTTTTTTTTGAGATGGTTTTACTATACAGTTCAGGCTGTTCTCAAACTCACTGTGTGGCCCAGCCTGGCTTCGAACTTGTGGCAATTCTGCTTCAGTCTTCCAAGTGCTTCATAGGTTACACTTTTGTGACTTGGAGGATCAGTAGAATTTTAACTATGCAGAATGGTGGTACAGTGCTCTGAAAAGTGACCTGGATGTTTTTGTCTTGGTCTTGTCTCTGCAGGACCCAGCTTAGATGCCCATTTGGGAGGCCGAAAGCACCGGCATCTGGTAGAACTGCGAGCTGCCAGAAAGGCCCAGGGACTTCGGAGTGTGTTTGTCAGTGGTTTTCCCAGGGATATGGATTCTACAGAGCTGTCTGAATACTTTCAGGCATTTGGACCTGTAGCCAGCGTGGTCATGGACAAGGATAAGGTAGAGTGGCCCTGGGATAAGGAATGAATCAGGATAGGAGGGAGCAAGCAGCAACCTGTTCTTGCTGGACACCACAGAACTTGGGACAGTCCAGCTCCATAAGCTCACATTGCCTCCACCCCATTGGGCTTTATCCAATCCCAAAGTAATTGCTGATGGACTGGTCATTTATTTATTCACTGTGTTTTTTATTTGCTGGCCAAATGTTTATTCACTGCTATCTTTGTATTAAATGTTGGAGTCGTATCCTAAGTAGTGAAGGAGATAGATGAATTCTTGTTTATGTGAAGTTTATAGACTATGGGAGATGCTGGGCATGGTGGTGCACACCTGTAACACCATCACTTGGGAGGCTGAGGCAGGAAAGTCACTGTAAGTCCAAGGCCAGCTTGGACTACAGAGTAAGACCCTGTCTCAGAAACAAAAACATACTATTGGAGGACACCTCCCTCGCCATAAACAACTTGATGAAATGGTTGGCAGTTTATTACCTACTTCAAGAAGTACTTGAGGAAAAAAAAAAAGAAGTACTTGAGGTTACTGGTCAGAACACCTTGATAGGAAAACAAGCTCATTCTGTTTTATTTTGTTGAGTTTTTTTGGTATCAGGAATGTAACTCAGGGCCTGGCACTTGCCAAGCAGGAATCAGCTCATTCTTGGTAGTTCTTTTATCTTGCTTTCATGTAGAACGTTTTAAACTGTCCCTTCAAACAAGTTCATTCATGTGGTGCTGTATTGCTGGATCACACTGTAGTTCTGAGGCTGCATGTGGGCTGTTCAGGTGTGGCTCAGGGGCTCCCATACACCCCTGGGGGTGGAGATGCAACCCCATGGTGAGCAGTGGCCCAGCACTGCATGGGGCGGGGGGCAAAGGTCCTCAGCAGGCCAGAGCTTGTGTTGGGATGGAGTCAGGTCTGACTCTGTTAGGGCTTCCATTCAGCGACTGACCTATAAAGTTTGGTGTTCTATCTAACAAGAAGCCCAGTACAGGCAGCCCAGGGTTCACTTGCTTTTTCCCTTGATCACTTTTGGCATGCGCTCTCACCAACACTCGTGATGCTACTGTTTCCACAGCTCCAGGAAAAGGTGGGCAAGGTGACAGGCAGCGAGAGAAAGGCCAGTGACTGCCAGGGTCTGACTCCCTTTCCTCTTCTTCATAGCTGAGGAGAACACTTTCCAGAGGCCTTGGCAGGCTTCAACTTCTCTCTCATTGGCCAGAACCCTATCATGTGGTTATCCCCCACTGGAGGCAACCAGGGAAATTAAGTTTTTTCAGTGGGGACTTTGCCTCTGAACAAAGTGGGGGTTCCGTTTGTCAGGAAGAAAGAGAACGTGTAGGTAAGCGGTTGGCATTGTCTGCCCCAGCCTGCTTGTTCAGAAAGCCCAATGTCCCCATTTCGGCTCATATTTACTTCATTTGCAGAGAATGATATTTTGCTTTGTTGTGTTTTATTCCTCTTGGTGTGTTTTTTTTTTTTTTTTTTTTTTTTTTTTTATCAGTACCAGGGATTGAACTCACGACTGTGTGCTTGTAAGACAGGTGCTTATGCCACTGAGCTAAATCCCCAGCCCCTCCTCTTGGTTTTTTGAAATGGGATCTCACTATGTAGTTGAGGCCAGCCATGAAATTGCTGTGTAATTCAGGCTGGCCTTGAATTTACAATCCTTTTGCCTCAGTCTCCTGAGTGCTGGGATTGCAGGCCTGTGCCCTTTATCTGGCTAAAGTGTTTATCAATTACTGTCCACCAATTGTGTGTGAAGAATTTTATCTACATTATGTCATTTAATCTTCACGGCATTGCCTTGGGGAAAATCATCAGTAAGAAGGTGGAGCTTCACAGTTCAGAGCCCTCATGTGACACTGTGGGTTTGCAGGGGGTGTTTGCGATTGTGGAAATGGGAGATGTGGCCTCCCGGGATGCTGCGCTGGCCCAGGCCCAACACAGCCTTCGAGGACAGCGCCTCCGTGTGCGGCCTCGGGAGCAGAAAGCATTCCAGAGCCCGGTCTCCAGGGGCCCACAGGGCATGGCCCCTGATGACAGTGACCAGCTGCTCAGTACCCTGGCAGAGGCCCCGGATGTGAGTGGGCAGATGCTGAAGCTGGTGGCACTGCGGGAGCTGTCCGAGGCTGAGAGGCAATTACGGCGCCTAGTGGTTGCCCTGATGCAGGAGGTCTTCACAGAGTTCTTTCCAGGTGAGTGCAGGCCGTCCCGCCCTCGTCTCGAGACTCGTGCCTCTCCTGGTGGCCCTAACCTTAGCTGTCCTGGTCCCTAGGCTGTGTGGTCCATCCTTTTGGCTCTTCCACAAACAGCTTTGATGTCCATGGCTGTGATCTCGACCTCTTCCTGGATCTGGGGGAGCTGGAGGAACCTCAGGTGAGTGAGTGGAGGCAGCTGGACCTGTGGATGCGCATCTCACCTCTGTGCCTTGGTTCCACTTTGTGGACATGGGCCCTGCCTGCAAAGGTTGGCGTCTTGGAGAAAGGTGCAAGATGGGGTCAGGTGCCCGTGGGCTGACGTGAGACAGGCGGTAGATTGATGGGAAGAAAGATTTCCAAATGGGGTGTAGATTGTATATTTAAAAAAATCTGTAAAAAGAATGGGGGCTGGAGATTAGTTCAGTGGCTCAAGCACTTGCCTAGTAAGCACAAGATTGTGAGTTGGATCCCTGGTACCAAAAAAAAAAAAAAAAGAGAATATATGTACATAGATTTGGTGGAATTGTCTCAGTCATGAATTACTGAGTCTCAATACTAGTCAGTAGATTGAAAACACTATGATACTGTAATGTTAAATGATATGAACAGTATAAACTGAAAAAGATACTGCTACAAGTTCAAGTCCAGCCTGGGCTACATATTGAGTTCATGGCCAGCTTGAACTATAAAGCAAGACCCTGCCGCATAAAGAAAAAAAAATTCTTTAAAAATAATACCTTTCCCTATTCCAAAAGTAGAATCTGTATATTAGATGTTAGAAAGTACAGATAAACACTGAGGTAATCTGAGGTTATTTGCTTATCTGTTCTTCTTTCTTTTGTGGTACTGGAGATTGAACCCAGTGCCTTCACACTGAAGTACATTCCCAGCTTCTCCCCCTTATATTTTTTTGAGACAAGGTTTCATTGACTTGTCAAAAGTTGTTCAAGCTGATCTTGAACTTGCAGTTCTCCTGACTCAGCTTCCCAGTGTGTTGGTATTACAGTCTTGTGCTACCAGGCCTAGCTGTTTATCTGTACTTTCTAACATCTAATACACAAATTCTGCTTTTGGAATAGGAAAAGGTATTATTTTTAAAGATTTTTTTTTTTCTCTATGAGGCAGGGTCTTTCTTGCTTTATGGTTCAAGCTGGCCATGAACTCACTATGTAGCCCAGGCTGGCCTTGAATGTGTAGCAGTCTTCTTACTTCAGCCTCCCAAGTACTGGGATTATAGACATGTGCCACCATCCCCAGCTTTAAAGAAGACTTTAGTTTTTATTGTATTGATATGTGGGATCAAACTCATGATATGGCACCTGCCAGGCAGGTACTTGTGCCCTGAGCTAAATCCCAGCCCCAAGACTTTAATTTTTAGAGCTGTTTGAGGTTCTTAGGAGAGTTTGGTGGCAAGTAAGTAGAGTTCCCACCTCTGGCTGTCACACAGGGACTTTCACTGTTTTCTCTGCAGTGCTGGGGACCAGATGAGTGTTGAGTGCTTGTTAGGCTAGAGCTCTAGTTAGCCGCCCCCTTCCATAGGGAATGGTCTGTAACAGTGTTTATTACTTTCTCTTTATCTGCACGCTATTATTTATGTTTTCAGAATTATTGAGAAGGAGGTGATATACACTGTACTCCTTTGCTCCTTGATATTGTAGGGTGCATTACTTAAGAACAAATGGGCATCAGTGGGCAGCCTGTGTTTGTCATCAGCTGTCCCGACAGTGTACTGTGTATCTCTCAGTCCTTGCTCTGCAGTGGTTCCTCTGTGTTTGTCTGTCAGGATCATGGCACTGCTGCAGAGTGTAGGAATAATGTAAGTTTTGTGATGGGGCCTTGAACTTGTGATCCTCCTGCCTCAATATCCTGAGCGCTGAGATCACAGGTCAGTGCCACTACACCTGGCTGGCATATTTATTTTATGAAGTTGAAGAGATGATTTTAAGAAAGGGTTGCTGTGAGAATTGGAAGAATTTATCATATGAAAAGCACATAGGACAGGGCCTGGCAGTAATGGACTCCTGGGGACACAGACAGATGTCCCTGGTTTGGGGAGAGTGGGAGAGGACTCACATGGCTCATTTCCATCCACAGCCAGTCCTGAAGGCACCAGAGTCTCCGTCCTTGGACTCTGCCCTCGCCTCTCCCTTGGATCCTCAAGCCTGCACCCCAGCCTCCTCTGTGGACTTGCAGTCCCCAGCATCTCCCCATGACTCTGAAGTGCTGGACTTTGAGACCTTGTCTTCCTCCCAAGCCCCCCAGACACCAGACTCCGCGCTGGCCTCTGAGACCCTCGCCTCTCCACAGTCCCTGCCTCCAGCCTCACCACTGCAGGAAGACAGGGGCGAGGGGGACCCTGGGAAGGGCCCCAACCTGGCAGAGGCCCCAGGGCACAAGAAACCAGTGGGAGCGGCTGTACTGGAGCTGGTGGGCTCCATCCTGCGGCGCTGTGTCCCTGGCGTGTACCGCGTCCACAGTGTGCCCTCGGCCCGGCGCCCTGTGGTGAAATTTTGCCATCGGCCCTCAGGGCTTCATGGTGACATCTCCCTTGGTAACCGGTACCTGGCGGGTGCCTGGGGCGGGGGTAGTCTGGGCAGGGAGGCTGTTGGGTTCTGCTGGGCTGGTCCAGGCCCCTCTGTTGCTCACTCATGTGTCTGTCTGTCTGTCTGTCTGTCTGTCTGTCTTATCTGTCTCTCTGTCTCCCTTGGCTGTCTAGCTTTGCTGTTTGGGACGTGTGTGCCTTAGATTGTTGGTTCTAGGGAGCATATACAAGTTCATGGCTGCATCAATTTGTTTGCATCTGCAAACACATCCCTCCTTGCTTCTCCCTGTCCGTCTAGGCTTTGTCCATTGCATATTACAGGCTCCAGGCAGTCTTTTCATTCTCCTCCAACTCCTCCTCTTGTGGTACTGGAGATGGAACCCAGGGACTCACACTCAGCCACATCTCTAAACTCCTTTTTGAGACAGGGTCTTACCAACTCCCTAAATCACCTAGGCTGGGCTGAAATTTGTGATTCTCACCCTTCCAGAGTGCTAGGATTACAGGTGTGTCCCACCACACCCAGAAGTCCACCACCCAGTTGATATCCATGCCCTCCTGTCCTTTTTGTTTTGGGGATTAAATCCTGGGCTGCACACATGCCAGGCAAGTGCTGTATCATGGAGCTACACCCAGCCTCATCTGACATTCTCTCTCAAAATCAGGCTTTAGCAGCACTTTAGCACTTGTCTTTTAAGTCTAGATGGAGTGGGCGGGCGAATGAGGGCCGGGGTTGCTGAGCCTGACATGTCTGTCTCCTCTGCCTCAGGCTGGCCCTGCACAACTCCCGATTCCTGAGCTTGTGCTCTGAGCTGGACAGGCGTGTCCGGCCCCTCGTGTACACTGTCCGCTGCTGGGCACAGGGCCAAGCACTGACTGGTAAGCGCAGACTGAGACCCACTTGACTGGCGAGGGCACTGAGTTCAAAGGTGGAGTTGAGACAGTGGTGCAGTAGCTGCCCACTTCTGATGGTATTCTCCATTGCTTACCTAGGAAGTGGTCCCCTCCTCAGCAACTACGCTCTGACTCTGCTTGTGGTCTACTTCCTGCAAACCCGGGACCCCCCTGTGTTGCCCACAGTAGCCCAGCTCACCCAGAAAGCAGGTACTGCTGAACACGCCAGCACGCTGGCGTGCTGTCTGTTCCTGCACCCTGCTTCTCTCCCTCCAAGCTCACCCTTCCTCTGCTTTCACAGGTGAGGAGGAGCAGGTGGAAGTGGATGGCTGGGACTGCAGTTTCCCCAGGGACACCTCCAATCTGGAACCCAGCACCAATGTGGAGCCGTTGGGTGAGTGGTAATGGGCATGGATGGGCGGAGGTGGGGAAAATGTCAGGTATCCATGCAGTGCACTCCCAGGTGTGAGTTCCCACAGAAGCCTGGGACTGCCAAACAGCCCTGGAGCAGAGCAAGGGGAGGGGGTGACTTCTTGTTTGTGGGGCTGCAGGTGCCTCTGAGGGGATGAAGCCAGCCTTGCTACAGAGTGGTCTCCAAGAACCCCCATTCTGGATCCCCTCCAGGTTCCCTGTTGGCCCAGTTCTTCTCCTGTGTGGCCTGCTGGGATCTTCGTGGCTCTCTGCTGTCCCTCCGGGAGGGCCAGGCACTGCTGGTAGCTGGGGGCCAGCTAGCTGATCTATGGGAGGGTCTGCGTCTGGGCCCCATGAATCTCCAAGACCCCTTTGACCTGAGTCACAATGTGGCCGCAAATGTGACCAGCTGTGTGGCTGGGCGACTGCAGAACTGTTGCCGGACTGCAGCCAGTTACTGCCGGAGCCTGCAGTATCAGCACCGCTCTGTGCGAGGCCGCGATTGGGGGCTGCTGCCCCTCCTGCAACCGTGCTCCCCCGCCTCACTGCTTGCAGCCACTCCCATCCTCTTGCCCGTGGTGCCCTTCCCCCAGCTTGCTGCTGCCCTAGTCCAGGTGCTACGGGATGCACTGGGGTGCCAGATAGAACAGGGAACAAAGAGGCATAGGCCTGGAGCAGGGACGGAGGAGGCTGCCCAGGGAGGAGCTGGCAAACGACTGAAACTAGATGGGCACAGAAAGGGTGGCAAGGACAGGGTTGAGGAGCCGTGGGGACACACGAGGGTCCTTGGTCGAGAACCAGAGGAGGAGATGGTTGTGGAGGCTGGAGAGGTGGCACAAGACTGGGGCATATGGAGCCCCGGGCAGTCAGGGGACCAGTCGGTGGTGGCTGACGGGTGCCTGGGACCTGGAGAGGGACAGAGCCACCCTGGGCCAACTCAGACATACCAGGGCCATGCCAGCTGGCGCTGTGCCCTCTGGCACCGCACTTGGCAGGGGCGGCGGCGAGTCCGGCGGCGCTTGCAGCAGCAGTGGCGGCAGGGCCAGGGGGACGACACAGGGACTGAGTGGCTGGCGGTCGAAGCCCGTGTGACCCAGGAGCTGGCCAGACCCGGCAGCGGCAGGGAGCAGGCAGCGATGGCTGAGCCTCTTGTGGCCTTTGTGGCGAGCGTGTCCGAGGCAGAGGGGATGCTCACAGTCACCCCGCTGCAGGATGCACAGGGTCTATTCCCTGAGCTGCACCACTTCCTGCAGGGCTTCGTGCCCCAGGCACTGCGCCAGGCAATAAAGCAATGAACTGCGGAACAACACCGGTGTCCCCGTGTCCTCTGTCCCCTCCCCAGGCCCAGCCTCTGTGGCCAGACAGGACCTTGGGGTGGCAGGGCATGCAGAGATGGGTTTGCCCTTTGCACAGCGTGGGCGGTTTCGGAAGCAAGCATGGTCCCCGTAGGCCCTGCAGGTTTGGAGCAAGGGCCACCGGTGCGTGCTTCTGCTGGGAACCCACTGCCCCGCAAAGGCCCCACCCGCGGGACCCGAGTCTGTTTAAGGGGTCCTCTCCCCACCTTGCGGGGCGTCCCTTCCCACCCCTTTTCCCCCAATGCTGCAGTGTCCCTTCCTCCCGCCACTTGCTCCCTCCCAGGCCCGGGAGCCGCTAGGCGGCGGTCCTTCCGGCCGGTTCTCACGCTCTCCCCCACCCTTCGCAACACCGGCCTCTGGCTGGGGCTCTAATTGGCCTGCTGCACCCAGGGGCGGGCCAATCAACGGTTCCGCTACGCAGGCAGCCAGGCCCCACCCCTTTTTCTGAGACCGCGTGACTGAACACGAAACTGTCGTGTGTAGGCCTTCTATGCCGTCCTCACTTTCCGGCTGCTGTTTCCTCACGGCTCTCCCCTCCCCCTCCCCGGCCGGTATACTTTGCGGCAGCGCCAGGGCCCCACCCCCTTTCTCTGCGGAATCACCATGGCGGCTGGGGTGAGTTTGCCGGCTGTGGTGAGCCGAGTCGTCCTATCCGTCCCCATCCTGTTACCGGGAGGGCCCGGGCAGGACCAGTGGCGTTCTGCAGCCGAGTGAGGGGGCAAGCTTGGGTCTGCAGTCCACGGTGTCGGAGGGCATGGTGCTCCGGCAGGTGGGACAGAGGCTTGGGCCGGAGCGGGGGCTCCGGGGAGGAGGAGGTGGAGACTGCGCCGCCAGGCGCCCACAGAGCCATCTCGCTCCTTGTCGTGCGAGAAGAAGGAGCTGGATAGGGGGATGGCGCTCCTGTGATCGATTGATGCGGACAGGGACATGTGTGTCTGTCTCGCGGAGAGGTCCTGCCAGCGGCTGCGAGCCGGCCGGCTGTGAAAGAGACAGCCCGGGAGGAAACCCGCGGCGGGGCTGGCCAGGAGAGAGACGAGGGTCCCCGGCCTCCGGAGGAGGGGACGCGGGCGCCACTCGTGCCGCGTGCTGGGCTGGCGGTACGTGGCCGCAGGCGCCGAGATCATTTCATTCATTATGAAACGCGACTTGGCAAGGGCAAGGGAGTCCGGTGCGGCCAGAAGTTATGATGTCTGGAGACGCACTTGAGGGGCAAGAGTGTCCTCGGGGAAGGTCGGGTGGCAGCGAGCTTTATTTAGTAGCTGGTTTACTGTTCACCGCTTGGTGCTGCAGGGGACTCTGGTTACACTGGGTACAGGATGAAGGACCCGGTTGTCTAGAGGGAGGAGACGCTGTGGAGCGGATAGGGTCTTGGGACCCTCCCGGGGACGTGCAGGATTCTGCCCTCTGACTGGGTGTTTCTCACACAGACCCTGTACACGTACCCTGAAAACTGGAGGGCCTTCAAGGCTCTCATCGCTGCTCAGTACAGCGGGGCTCAGATTCGCGTGCTCTCCGCACCACCCCATTTCCACTTTGGCCAAACCAACCGCACCCCTGAATTTCTCCGCAAATTTCCTGCCGGCAAGGTGAGTAGGGAGGTGGATGGGATTTTCAGCCTTGAAGACTAAGTCTAGGATTCCACCACCCTGGCGGTGGCCTCTGTCTTTAAAAAGAAAGGCAGTTTCTCATGTTACTTCACATTCAGACTCCAAAACAAATTCTGAGGACGTTTATTCCTGAGATCCATGCGTATTTCTGTAACATGATAGATTTAGCAACTGCCTAAAATTCAGAAGTCAGATTTGCATTTGTGGGTATAATAGGCACAATTGCACCAAACATCTGTTAAGAGTGGGATTCGTACCCCAGGGGGTGTGTGGAGCTCCCACAGTGAGGGGAGGCTGAGAGGAGAAGGGGTCAATGTCTGTGGGTGTGCGCCCAGTCACTGTCAGTGATATCCACATGGATGTGAGACTTGGATCCTGGCCTATTGCTTATTTGACTGAGGAGCTTTGTTTAGATAGTATGAATTGACACTGTGAAGATTACCAAGCCCATCAAGCATTTTTGGTTCCTAACTTTCCGAGAGTGTTTTGACCTTGGATGCAGAGAGCTATCAGTTTTCATATAAGTACTTGCATACCTATGATGTTTTGGCTCTCAGAATTGGCCTTAGTCAGTGAGAAATTCACGTGTATCTAACTTTACCTTCCAGGGGCTGGGGATTTAACTCAGTGGCATAAGAGCCTGCCTTGCAAGCCTGCCGTCATGAGTTTGATCCCTGGTGCTGATTAAAAAAAAAAAAAGTTGTCACTAACTTTACCTTCACTTTGTCCCCAGGTTCCAGCATTTGAGGGCGATGATGGGTTCTGTGTGTTTGAAAGCAATGCCATTGCTTACTATGGTAACTTGAGGGAACTGGTGGGGGTGCGGGAGAGTATAAGGGTCTTTCAGGGGACGAGAGGAAGTGTCAGAGCCTAGGGCCATGTTGGCAGGACCCCAAAGTCTTGATCTTTGCACCCGGCTTCCACAGTGAGCAATGAGGAGCTTCGGGGAAGAACTCCAGAGGTGGCCGCCCAGGTGGTGCAGTGGGTGAGCTTTGCTGACAGCGACATTGTGCCTCCTGCCAGCACCTGGGTGTTCCCCACCTTGGGCATCATGCACCACAACAAGCAGGTGAGCTGTGGAACCTGTGGCAAGATAGGTGAAGCATCATCAGCAGGGTGTTGCTGAGTGTGTACGCCTTGCAGTAATGTATGTGCCTGCAGTGGGGCACTTGTGGAAGGGCTGGGGGTGGTGTTCAGGGTGAGAGTTCTGCTGTAGGGAGGTTGGACCAGAGGGATTGGCATGTCTACACCAGGGACCTCTAAAATTCCTCCCAATGGAAGACTATCATATGGTGGGGCAAAAAGCCAGACTTGTTGGGAGGAAGTTTAACATGGACAGCTTCCTGTGATTCATGGCCCTGGTGAGAGGCTTGGGGTGTCCAAGATTGTAGCCCTGTTTGCAGAAGGTTTGGCACCTGCTGCTGAGTTGAGGATTTGAATCAACAGGCTACCGAAAATGCAAAGGAGGAAGTAAAGCGTGTACTGGGGCTGTTGGATGCCCACTTGAAGACCAGGACCTTTCTGGTGGGTGAAAGAGTGACGCTGGCCGACATCACTGTTGTCTGCACCCTTCTGTGGCTCTACAAACAGGTGAGTTCAGGGCACCTAGGCAGCAGGCAGGGTGGGTCCTCCAGGTGACAGGTAGCAATTTGTCCTGCTGGAGGCCCAGGACTAGTACCGAGCTCTGCCCTCTGGCTTCTGTTGGCTGCTGTGGTGTTCTCCAGAGCCAGACTGGGCTTGGTTGGGAAGACGAGAGGCAACTCTAGCCAGGATCTCGCACACATTGTTTGCTGATGGAGGTAGCCCCTTTGGCCCATTTTTTTTTTTTCCTCTAGTCTGTAAAGTCAGGGTGGTCATACTGTGCAGATTATGGGTTAGAAGAGAACACTGGACAGCTTTGGATCCACTCTGGTGCGCAGTAGGGGTGTGATATAGCAGTAATAGCACCCACTGGCAGCCAGACCCTGGGCCAACGGTGCTGTGCAGTGTCCTTTGAGCGCTTAACACCCCAGTCAGGGAAGAAATGTCGCCTTCCCATGGCATTGTAGCCATTCAGTGTTGGAGTTGAACTCAAACTCAAGTACTTCAGAACCAACTGGGCATGATAGTGCATATCTAAAATCCCAGCACCCTGGGAGGCTGAGGCAGGAGGATCTTAAGTGCAAGCCCTGCCTGGGCAACTTTGCAGGATCCTGTCTCAAAATGAGAAGGGGTGCAGATGGATGTCGGTCAGTGTAAGACCCTGGGTTTTATCTGTCCTACCATCAGAAAAACCTTTCAGGGGCGGGGGATGTAGCTCACCAGCATAAGCACCTGCCTGGTAAGTGAGGTCGTGAGTTCGATCTCCAGTACCAAAAACAAAACACACCTTTCATACTGCCCTTCCCCCTTTTATTCAGCCTAAATGAGCAGTAAGCGAGCTCTTCCTTGAAGTTAACCTAAGGGACCTCCAAACCTCCAAGTGGAATATTGTTTTCTTCCGGCAGAGTCTGACCGTACAGTTTAGCGCTATCCTTGAGTTCATAGTTACTCTCCCACCTCAGCCTCCTGATTGCTGGGTTTGTAGGTGTGCAGCAGTACCACCGTGCTAGGCTGTTCTTCCTTTCTGAGTGTTGTTGGGGTTTGTGGTCTGTTTGTTTTTTGCTTTTTGTAGTGCTGGGGAGTGAACCCAGAACACTGTGCACACAAAGTGAGTGTCCATCGCTGGGATGCATCCCCAGCCTGGATTTTCTTCTCTGTGTCTGTGTAGGTGTTTTTTTTTTTTTGAGACTGAGTCTTGTGCAGTCCAGTCTAGCCTTAAATTTGTTGTCTTCCTGCCTCTCTTGAGTGCTGGGGTTAAGGCACCATGACACAGTAGTTCTGAGGGACTTGGTGATTGTGTGTAGATTAGGTAATGTAGAAAACAGGTTGATAGTGGGCTTGTTGGCACACACCTGCAATCCTAGCACTTGGGAGGCTGAGGCAGGAGGATTCCTATGAGTTCAAGGCCTGCTCGAACTTCATAGTAGAACTGTGTCTCAAAAGGACAAAAAAGAATAGATTGATAGATGCTGTAGTATTTTGTTTTCTTTTTCTCTTTCTTGGCATAGTAAGTGCTCTGTTTTGGCAGGTAGTGCTGTGTTATCACACCCAGGGCCTCATGCATGCTAGGCAGGCACTGCTGCTGAGTTACATTCCCAGCCCAAAAGAAGTGCTGTGCCTTTCACAGCTCCTTTTTTGGTTTATTTTGAAGCAGAGTCTTGATATGTAGCCCACACTGGCGTTCAAACTTGGGATCGTTTTACCTCACCCTCCCAGGTTTTGGGATTGCAGGCTGTGCCTGGTTTAGTCCCAATTCTTTGGTGGTACCAGGGATTAAACCTGTGGCCTTCACACTGAGCTCCATCTCACTTTGAGGCAGGGTCTTCCCTATGTTGATTTTCTCAGACTAAGCCAAACTTGCAGTGCTCCTGGGGCCTGGGATGTAGGTGTGTGGGCTGCACTGCCAGGGAAGATGGACCTAAGGAAGCGAGAGTGAACACTGCAGTGAGGGTGGCGTGGAGCAGTGTGCTGGTGTGGAGGGAGGTGAGGCTGGCCTGAATCTCCTCTGGGCCGGGCCACTCCTTCCCTCCTTCCCCTGACTTCGTTTCTGCCCTCGCTCTTGCAGGTTCTGGAGCCTTCTTTCCGCCAGGCCTTTCCCAACACCAATCGCTGGTTCCTCACCTGCATCAACCAGCCGCAGTTCCGCGTAGTCCTAGGCGAGGTGAAGCTCTGTGAAAAGATGGCCCAGTTTGACGGTAAGTTGAGGTTGGTGGGCTGCACCCCAAGTGGAGTGTCCACTTGTTGCCAGCCCCTGGCATCCTAGAGAGGATAGGATGCCCTCGTGGTTTGCGCTGAGAAATTCTGGGCTCATGGTTAAAACAAGGCACTGGCAGTCTAGGGGCTGCCCTTCTTCTGTAGCCAGGGCTCACAGGACGGTATACTTACTCTGTGCCCCTGTCCACCAGCCAAGAAATTTGCAGAGAGCCAGCCCAAGAAGGATACCCCACGGAAAGAGAAGGGCTCTCGGGAAGAAAAGCAGAAGCCCCAGGCCGAACGGAAAGAGGAGAAAAAGGCGGCTGCCCCGGCCCCTGAGGAAGAGCTGGATGAGTGTGAGCAGGCGCTGGCCGCTGAGCCCAAGGCCAAGGACCCCTTTGCACACCTGCCTAAGAGGTGAGGTGCCAGGCACCCTTGGGCTCTGCGTGCATCCCTGGGTGATCTGTACTGGAAGTTTAGGTTGTTGGGGAGTCAAAAGGTGGGTCCTGCTTTTAAAACAAAGCAGTAGGAGGCCAGCTCCAGGGCCATCTGGTCTTTGGGGATGTTGGCAACAGCAGGGCAGGGACTGGGGCTCAGCTTGTTCCTCATGAAGATCCTGAGGGCTCAGCAGTGAGACCTGGGAGGGTGTACAGGTGGCAGAGTGGGCAGCTTCCTGAGGGGCCGCTTGGCATCTCTTGTCTGGTAGCAGAATTAGGATTTGGTGCCCCCAGAGAGGAGGAGGTAGATGGGGGTGTTGACTGTGTCCACTTTCTGGGGTCTTGGCGTATTGCCCAAGCAGCTCCCTTGAATGCACCTGCTGAGGGAAGTGTGGGGTCTGACAGGAGGTGGGGCTCAGGGTCTGGCCTGCTCTCTGGCCATCCTGACCCCAAGTTTATGGGGAGCTGGACCAAGGACATTGAGCAACACCTGTACTGCCGTCTGTTTATTGCAGAGCCCACTCACTGTGGGCTATTGGGGTGGGCTCAGTGCGGCGTTCTATTGTCATGGTTTCTTTTCGGTGCTGGGCTGGCTCAGCATGAGATGTTGGGCAGTGTCCAGGACCCTCATGTTCCATCCCTGCAGTGCCCAGCTTAAAGCCTGAATGGGCGCCTGGGTGGTGACAACCACACCTGTGCTGTTGTATGTAGTGAGGACCATGCTCATGGCTGGAGATTTTCACAGGCCATATGGTAGGTCTGTACTCTGGGTGGAAAAATAAATTGGGCCTCAAATTAAAAATCCTTTCTTAGGCTTTGCTCTGTTTTCCAAGCTGGCCTCATACTTCTGGGTAGACCAGGTTTCCTGTCAACCTCCCAGGTTGCTGCAGCTATTAAGCTGTGTTTGTCATATACCTTGGGAATGTTCATTGATAACCTATTTCTTTCAATTGTCACAATGCCTGCCTGGGTTGCCAAAAGTGCTTTCTTTTAGGACTTGTTTTTCCTTTGGATATTAAAAGTTAGGAATTAATTTCTGTGGCACTGGGGATGGATGGAGCTACACCCTTTGCCCTTTTTTTTTTTTCCATTTCAAAGCAGAGTCTTGCTCAGTTGCTAAATTGCTCCTGCCTGGCTCATGCCTGCATTTGTCCCGCCTCATTCTCCTAGAACCCTGAGTTCCAGGCCTGTGCCACAGCCCAGCTCCCCCAGAGGCCTCTGATGTTTCTGTTAGTACAGAAGTAGTGTGTGGTGGCCACAGTCTCCGCAGGGAGCTGAGTCCTGTGCTTCCTCTCATCCATCCTTCTCAGTTCTATTATCATAGCTCCTGTCTGGTATACAGCAACTGCAGTCATGGGGGGGGGCCTTACTGCACCTTCTCTCGAACCTGCTGTCTCCCCTTAGCATATGTAGAAGATTCATCTTCCCGTTTCTTTTCGTTGGTCTTTTATTTTGTTCTTTATTTTCTTTAGCACTTTGGATTTCTCCTGTAGAAAAACCATGTGATAATTTATTAAAGCTTGTATGTTTAATTTATTTCACTTAATGTTTTCAGGATACCTCTGTTGGTTTTTTTTTGGGGGGGGGTATCAGGGATCGAACTCATGACCTTGTGCTTGCCAGGCAGGTGCTTATGCCACTGAGCTAACAGGTATCCAAAATGTACCTTTTTTACAGCAGAGTAGTACTCCATTTTATGTGGGCAGCATGTCTGTCCATTTGTTTCCTGGGGTTGTTAATATCATGGGAGGGGTATGTGTGTGATTCCTGAGCCCTCCACTTCTGTGCTGACTGGAGAGATGAGGTGTGCAGGGTCCCTGCTAGGCAGGCCACTGTGCACAGGGCTGGGGCAGGGCCATGGTCTCCATGGTGGGAGTGTGGACAGGTGCTGGGCTGCTTCCCTGCTTGCTGACTGATCCTGGGCAGCTTTCTGAGTTTCTTGTCCATGCTGATGAGGCAGTGGCTCAACCCGAGGCGAACATTGGTTTCTGGGGTCTGCAGGGCGTGCTTCATAGTCTGCCACGGTGTGGCAGCTACCAGTCACGAAGCTGCACAGTTTAGCTTCGTTCTTAGAAACTCTGGAAGCCAGGGAAGCCAGAGGGCACATGTAAATGTGAATTATTAGCTAGGTGCAGTCTCACAGGGTTGGAAGCCCAGCCAAGGGCTTAGCAAAACTGTTCTGGAGACACATATCTGGGTAGAGGTTCTGTGTTCACACCCCAGGACTTCAGAGAGAAAAGAGGATAAATTAAGTGTCCTTAGGCAGCGTGTGTTTGCAGAATGGGAGAAAAAACTCAGCCTCAGGGGGGGCTGCTAGGCCAGAGTGCAGGCTGGGGCCCAAGGGTGGCCTGGGAAGTGCCCAGCTGTGGCTCCAGGTGTCCACCTGGGGGCGGCAGTGGGCCACAGAGTGGCCCTGCACAGCACACTGCCTGTCCCGAGGTGGGTGCATTTAGAAATCGCATCCCACAGGGAAATCGAGGGTTATTCAGACCCTGGTCATGTGCCTTCTTCCCCTCAGCACCTTCGTGTTGGATGAGTTTAAGCGCAAGTACTCCAATGAGGACACCCTGTCTGTGGCGCTTCCATACTTCTGGGAGCACTTCGACAAGGATGGCTGGTCCCTGTGGTTTGCCGAGTACCGCTTCCCGGAGGAGCTCACACAGACCTTCATGAGCTGTAATCTCATCACTGGTAAAAAGGGCGACTGCAGGGCGGGGGCACCAAGGCTGGCACCAGGGTCTCATACCACTGTCTCTCACCTCAGGAATGTTTCAGCGGTTGGACAAGCTGCGGAAGAACGCTTTTGCCAGTGTCGTCCTCTTCGGCACTAACAACAGCAGCTCCATCTCCGGGGTCTGGGTCTTCCGGGGCCAGGAGCTGGCCTTTACGGTGAGGAGGAGTCTGGGTTAGGGGTGGGCGGAGCCCCACAGGGGCCAACATCCTAACCACTGCCTGTGCCTCGACTCCTGCAGCTGAGTCCTGACTGGCAGGTAGACTACGAGTCCTACACGTGGCGAAAGTTGGACCCTAGCAGCGAGGAGACGCAGACGCTGGTCCGAGAGTACTTCTCCTGGGAGGGGGCCTTCCAGCACGTGGGCAAAGCATTCAATCAGGGCAAGATCTTCAAGTGACTATTGTTGCTATCGCCCAGCTGCCTGCTTTGCCCCTTGGGAGGTAGGGTCATTAAAGGAAACTGAACACTGAACCTTTGGCCTTCCACCTTCTGTTGGGGGGACCCTGTGGTGCATTCTGCAGCCTCCCTGTGGCGCTGCCTTCAGGAAAGCTGGGTTGGTGGGGTCTGGGCTTTCCCCAGGGAGGGGAGGGTGTGCCTGAGGCACAGGCAGCTGACCTAGGTGAGGGTTGGGTGCTGTCCCAGGAATTCCCCACGCCTCATGTCCTTGGTGCCTGAGTCCCTTGAGTAAATAGTGCACTTGCACAGAGCCTGGGCATGCCCCCTGCTTCAGCTCTCTATTGCAGATGCACATGGTCCTGCTGGGTAGCTATACTGCAGTTTGAGGAGCAAGGCTGCAGAGGGTGTTCCCTGCCCAGTCCTGGGTGTTGCCTGCTTGCTGACCAAACTACATTACAGGACCAGGCAGGAAGGGCATCGTCCCAAGGGGTGGGCAGGTGGCGTTTGGGGCTTGCAGACCTCTGCCGGCTGGCCTGGCCTTCGGTGGGTTAGCAGTGGGGTCCCTGCATCCACTGAGGAAAAACTCAGACTGCAGGCACCTGTGGTTTCACCTGCCAGAGTGTCAGTTCTCATAAGTCACCGGGTGCTTCATACACCCAAGATTAATTAATAGTTTTCAGTTTGTTTTACATCTTTTAAAGAGATTCTTGGTCTTGCCTATCCCAGAAAAGCACTGAAAAGGCCAGGGGTTTAGCTCAGCAGCATTATTGCCTGCTTGGCAAACATGAGGTCATGAGTTTGATCCCCAGCACCAAAAAAAGAAAAAGTACTATTTGGGCCAGGGATTTAGCTCAATGGCATAAGCACCTGCCTGGTTAAGTGCTAGGTCATGAGTTCTATCCCCAGTACCAAAAAACCCCCCACAATGTTTTGGTCAGGGATTTAACTCAGTGGCATAAACACCTGCCTGGTTAAGTGCTAGGTCATGAGTTCTATCCCCAATACCAAAAAAACCCCCACAGTGTTTTGGTCAGGGATTTAGCTCAGTGGCATAAGTGCCTGCCTGGCAAGCATGAGGTTATGAGTTTGATCCCCGGTACGGGAAAAAAAAAACAAAACACTTAAGTTCTCCTTTAAATCTTAATAGCTTGAGTTAAAATCTGGAAAGAGGGCTGGGGATATAGTTACACACAGTACCTGCTTGGCAAAGGCAAGGTTGTCAGTTCGATTACTGGTATCAAAAAAGAACTGGGATGATCCAGACAGGAGAGGGGGTGCCTGTAATCCCAGCCACTCTGGAGGCTCAGGAAGATAGCAAGTTCCAGGACAGTTTAGCAATTTTAGCAAAGCCCTGTCTCAAGGGTCAGGGATACAGCTTAGTGGCAGGAGTGCCCTGGGTCAAATGCCCTCCGCTGCAAACAAGTTTTATTCACTTTTTTTTTGGTTTTTGAGACAGAGTTACTATGCAGTTCTTCAGACTGGCCTTAGACTCCCTTTGTAGCCCAGGCTCGTCTTGGTCTTGGCAACAATCCTGCCTCAGCTTCTGAGTGCTGGGATTCCAGGCATGTGCCAACCATGCTGGGCTTCCATTCACAGTTGAGGCTGACGCAGATTTTTCACCTTTCTTAAAATGGGAGTGTTCTGCCCCTTGTGACCCCTGGTTCAAGCCAGAAGCTGGCAGCCTGGCAACCTGACAGCTCTGGCGAGGGACAGGCGCCATGGTGGACGCCTGGACTCCACCGAGAGGATGGGTGGCTCTTGTCCTCGTGGGTCGCATCCAGCGAGATCTTGCTCCATCTGGAGCTCTGGCTACCTGCCGGCCTTGCCAAACCTGTTGGGCACTTGGATTCCGTTTCCCACCGCACCCCTTCTTGTGCAATCTTCACCCCATCCCCCGGAGCTGCAGCTTTGGGCAGAGGAGATGTGTTGTGCAAGATTTAGTTTGGACGGGACCTGGGCTGGGCCAGCAGGGCGGAAGCGGGAGGGGGGAAGGTAGGTGTCGGGTGCAGGTCCCGCCCCCTCAGCCCAGGCTGCCCTGGAGCGGCTGGGAGTCGGACTGGGGCCCTCGCCTCTTCTGCTGGAGTGCAGCGGCAGGTGTGGCGAGGGAAGAGGAAACACATCTAGACGCAGTTCGCTTCGCCCGGGAACCTGAGTTACCAGCGTAACCTCTTCGCTCCAGGCCCCGCCCTTTCCAGCCTGAACAACCAATCGGAGCCCGCGCCCGTGGGTGTGGATAGCCAATTGGAGCTCACACCAGCAGACGTTTCCAGTTGCTGAACAGCTTTCCCCGCATGCAGCGGGAGCATGTGCTGTGGAGCACAGGGCCTAGGACCGCGCCCGCGGCGCAGGACTGGCTGGAAGGGGAGGGGCGCTGGCGGTGGGCCAGGCGCCGAGGACGCCGTGGTCTCGGGAAACCAGCGGAATGAGGGAAGGAGGGGTGTTCTGCGCGCTTGCTGCGCGGCTTAGGGCCTCCTGAGGGGAGCCTGAGGCTGGGCTTCAGCTGCAGGCGGATTCTCGCCGAGTTGGGGAGAGCGCCAGGCCCGGCCTAGTTCAGCTGTAGACCAGCAGATGCTGGCGGCAAGCGGCTATTTATTTCAGCTTCGTTGGTAATCTTGTCACTTATTAAAGTTAAAAGTCTTTAAAGTTCTTCCAAGAAAGGCCTAGGTTATCTTCTCGAGTCCTGTCCTAAGTTGGAGCCAGGCAACTGCTGCTGTCCCTGCGGTAGACCCATCTGCCAGCAGCCGCCTGCCCTGGAGAAGTGGGGAGGACGCCGCGGGGGGTACTGCCAGATCACCTCTGAGGCCGGGCCTTGGGGTGTGGGATGCCTCGGCCCGAGAGGGGATGTGGCTTGGGCCCCACCCTGTTCTTCTAAGGGTCCTGAAAGGTTAGAGAAGCGGCCACCTGCTCTGTCACTCTGTTCTGATCCTTCTGGCATGGCTCCCGGTGCCTGTCATCTTACTCCAGCGGAATTCCTGGGATGTCCCAGGGTTGAGCACCCAGGGATGGCGGGAGGGGTCCTCTGGAATCCCTCTTGGGCGGCAGCATTCCTGAGCAGGTGTGGCCCAGCGGCCACCACCCCATGGCCCTGGCCTGCCCTGCTCCATGCCCCATGCCCCATGCCCTACGCCCGGTGCCCCGTGGCCCAGGGCCCAGGGCCCAGGGCCCATGGCCTTCTTTGTTTTCCTGGTTTCCTCAGGATCCCGAGGGCAGCCCGGACCTGTTGACTTTCCCTTTTTCACACAATGGCCTGGGCGGGGCAGGGGGCGGGCTGCTGTCAGGCTTGGCTGTGTACTCTGGGCTTTCTGTGGAATGCGCTTCCCTCTCCACCCCTCCCCACCTCGGCTGTCCTCCTGGGGAGGCCTCTGCTGCCTCAGCCCTTTGCAACCTGGCTGGCTCAGCCGGTGGATAGTGGACGGGGCAGGGCTAACGGCAGATCAGGGGGAGTAGAGCAGGGCTGCAGCTGAGGGCACTGGAGTTGCCATTCCGTTGGGGGAGTGAGGCAACTAAACAGCCCAGGGAGGGGAAAACATGAATACAGGGCTGTATCCTGGAAGCCGGCTGCTCGGGACAGAAGTTCTGCTGGTGGTGGTGAGGCAGTCAGCTAGTGGACCCTGGCTGTCACTGCTTCAAGATGCTACATCCCATCGGTGCAGATGAGTCACTGGGGTGTTGGCATCACTCCTACTGTTGGGACAGGGATTACCAGACACACCCCCTTACCCCACTTGCTGTCCTGACTCAGCCTCACAGAATGTTGCTGGCAGGGGCCATCAGACCTCCCACAGTCCCATATTTCACCTGTGAATGCAGGCGAGAGGATGGGACCAAGGGTGCATCCTGCCCGGCATTCTGGCTGCCACCGAGTTGCGTTCACCCCTAGACTAGCAGATCTGAGGCCTGGGGGTTGTGGGAGCCCCAAGAGGCTCCCAGCCCAGGACCAGTGTGAGAAGCTTGACATGGAGCAGGCTTGGGGGAAGGGGGCTGCAGCAATGCCAGCTGGGAGGGTGGGCAGAGGACATAGGGTGCAGCTCAGGTAGGGCTCAGGATGGGAACTCAGCAATTCGGTGACTCAGGCTTGGGCAGCCCCGGCCCTTCCTTCCCGCCCAGCCTGCTCTCTTTGGCTGGGCTGAGGAGGGTGGGGAGCCCAGTCAGTCTCCCTTCCCAGGATCCGGGGGCGGGCAGAGGAAGTGGATGGGATGGCAGGGAGGCAGATTCCAAGGAGGGGGCAGAGGCCGCTGTCCTGGGTGGGGAGGGAGCTGATTGGGCGTGGCCGAGCAGTCCATTCCAGCGCCCTCCCGCAGCTCTGGTTTCCTGTGTGGCCCGTCCTAGCCCTGTGCTCTTCTGTCTCCCCTCCCTCGTTCCCAGCCCTGCAGTCCCTCCTGGCCCTTCTTTCCTCCAGTCTGGGGTGCATATTGCTCCTTTTGGTCCCTCCGCACCCATGCCCCACACTGGGTTACTTGCCTCCCTCTGCACACTCTTACTTCCTGTTCCCGCCGTTCTTACCCATGACAGTCTTTCCAGTTGTGGGTCTCTACCAATCTCTGCCTGGGCTGCGCTGAGCTGGAACAGCCTGTGTGACAGTTTCCCACCTGATCATTCAGGAGCCCTATGGATCCTGGTGGTCTAATCCAGGCTGCCGGGTGGCACAGGGCTGGGAAGGATAATTTTACATGGCTCCTGGTATTTGGTTAGGGTGAAGAGTTTGGAGCCGGAGAACGGCTTGGGGTCAACATGGGTTCCTGTGTCACTTAGGGGTCTGCTGGCTGGTTGGGGAACAGGATGGATGCAGCACTGAGGAGTCATTTCTGGACTTTGGAGCAGGCCACACAGAAAGCTGCTCCTGGGGAAAAAAGCTGTTTGTGAAGACCACACGCAGGCTGCTCACCCTGCTTTCTGTCAGGGCCACGCTTCAAACAGAGATTACCACTGAGTGGCCAGCCTGCCACTCTCCTGGCTGCACCAGATTTCAGAGGAGGGGACAGGCAGCAGGAGGGAAGGGGAATCCCCTGGCCAGGGGCCTGCCCAGGAGCTCCCCTAGTGGTTACCACGGAAACGGGAATAATAGAAGCAAACAGAGGCTGTCACCTAGCAACACAGGAGCTGGAGGTTCAGCTCACACACACCCCCGCATTTCAGGGAACCCCTGAGGGAGCATCACTCCTGGGGAAGAGGGGCCCTCCCCATGATGACGACATGCAGCCCTCGAAGAGCCTTGGGGACACCTGGAAGGGTGTGGAAGGCTGGCCTGAGGGCAGGGGCCTCTCTACTGCAGTTGGGACTGATGCAGTCTTTCTTCAGTTTTAAAGACCGAGGTGTCTTTAAACCTGTGTGCATGTGTGTGTATCTGTGCACACAGCTGTGTGAGCTTTGTGTGTGCACAGGTGCCTGTACATGGGCGTGCGCAGTGGCCCACAAGTACAGGAGTTGCTCTCTGGGTCTGGGAGTCCAGAAGCCCATGGCCATGCCTGCAAGCCACTTGGAAAGAGCAAGGCCTCTGGGGCCAGTTACACCTGGCATTCTTTCATTCTCTTCAAACTGTTCTTGACTGATGGTGGTGACACAATCCCAGCACTCTGGGAGGCCGCAGTAGGAAGATCACAAGTTAAAGCCCAGCCAGAGCAACTTAGTGACTTAGACCCTGTCTCAAAATAAGAAATAAGGGCAAAGGATGAAGCTCAGTGCAAAGGGCCTAAATTAAGAAAATCTGCTGCTGGCAGCTAAAAGTGCAGCAGAGGTTTGTACCTAGTGGACAGCAGTCAGCTTTTATCTCATTTGTTGAGTGATTGAGCGATGCTGGTGACCAAACCCTCATGCATGCATGGTATGTGCGTTCTACCTCTGCTGCACTTTGTGTCTCTGGGTGCACACACACAGACACGCACACAGAGACACAGAGATACACAGCATGCACAGACACAGGCATACAGATGCAGCACATAGACACACACACACACACACACACACACAGGTACTCCCTGTTGTAGTGGCAACACCGACCTTTGGCTTTGCTGCCCTAGGGTTGCTAACCCTCTCTGAAACTCTTCCTTCACTGAGGGATGGGTGAGCCAACAGGAAAACCCCACTGCACTCCAGCCCTGGGCAAAGGGGAGGAGCCCAAAAACTTCTGCCTGTTTCCACTTCCCGCAGCCCTGGGCTTTCAGGTCTGCCTGGCCTCAGGACTGGGCTCTCCAGGGAGCCTGCTGCCCCTCCCCACACCTGCAGCACCTGCAGTGAGCCGGCCTCCCCTTCCTTCCCCGTGGCCCTGAGAGTGGCCAGGATGAGCCCCTGGAGGGACAGATGTGACTTCTGCTCTGTGCTCCCGCCCCATGTGAGTGACTCTGAGTGACGCCATGGTCTGCCTCCTTTCCTGTCCTGCCCCCCTTGCCCACTGTCCCCCAGCCCGGCCCTCCCAATCCACCTTTGGGCCACACTGAGCCACTGTGGCCTGTGTCAGTCCCACCGTTTCTGAAAACAGGTGTAGACCAACTTGTATTCTAACAGGGACAGAAACCATGCTCTTTCAAGAACCCAGTGATTCTTTTCCAAGTTTGAAACCTTCTGTAACCGAGGCGTGGGCCCGTGGGGGAGGGGCCTCTGTCTGTGCTGCCTCTGTGTTGTTTAAATTCCAAGCGCTTCGGTGTGGGGCAGTGACTGGCTGGGCGCTGCTTAGCTTTGGGGAGGGCCTTGGTTCTGCTCTCGCCATCCACTTTTTTTATTTGGTTTTTTGAGACAGGGTCTCTATATGTACCACAGGCTGGCTTGAACTCAGCCTCCCAGTGCTGGGGGATCACAGGCGTGCACAACCAAGTCCAGCCCACAACACTGAAAAACAAAATGCAAAGCAAAACAAACAAAAACCTTGGAGCTCGAGGGAGCTATTTATTTTACTGTTAAAAGAGTGTCAGCAGGCATGACTGGTTTGTAGGTGTGCAGGCCACTGGCTCTCAGTCTTGTGACACCCAACGCCAGCTCGCAGCCAGCTGCACGGCGAGTTCAAGGCCAGCCTGGACCACACAGTGTGGGACCATTTCCCAAGAAACCAGAAAAAAAATGTAAGGAGAAAGAAAAGTTGCAGGAAAGCAACTGTAGAGGACACAAATGGCTCTTGGTTACTGCTTTTTAAAAAATATGCCCCAAAATTTGGAAGTTTAGCTGCGCCAGCCACAGTATGCGTGCCCACCAGTTGCTTCCCCTTTCAGTAATGGGGAGCTGGGAGATGCAGAGAAAAGCGGTGAGGCGGCTTGGGGCTCCCTGTGGTGCGTGGCGGAGCTGAGTCAGTCGCTGATACCGCCCGGCCTGGTCCGCATGTCTCTACCCGTCTGCAGGCCGGTCCCCAGCGCTTGTCTGTGCTTGTCCGCACGTCTGCACCGCCACACGCGTGTCTGCGCACCGCTAATGCGCCCCACGCCGCCCATGGCTGCTCCTCCCTCTCCTCCCCCACGCCGACCCTGCGGGGTAACTGGACCTGACCCGGCCGGGCTGGCAGGGCCTCTGCCGCGGGTATTTTTAGCCGGTAAACATGTTTGCCATTTCGGAGGCCAGGGCCCACTCACGGGCCTGGGAGGAGGGCGCTCCGCCTGGTCCTCTAGGGAGGGGGAGGCTGGGAGCTCTAGGAGAGCGGCGGGGCGGTGGGGCTGGGAGGCCGAGGCCGCGCCGTCGCTCAGCCTTTAATAAGATGTGCACGCGGCTGGGAGTGGCTGTGGGAACCCGCTGTAGAACGTGGGACTCAGCGTCCAGCAGAGAGGGAGGTGGGAGGTTGAGGGCAGGGCGGGGGACAGGGACTGGGGAACAGGGGCTGGGCCAGGGTCTGCTGGGTGGGGCGCATGGTCTTCGAGGGCGGTGCCGTGGCGCGGCGCGTGGGCCGCGTGTGCAGCAGCCCGAGGACTGCCGGAGGGGGTGTGGAGCTCTGTGGTCCACCCGCCCCGCGCATCCTGGTGATCCCGGTCCGGCCGGGCGGGGCGGGGCGGGGCGGGGCAGCGGGGGAGGGGAGGAGAGGGGGTGGTGCATCGCCCCGCCCGCCGCGTACAAGAGCCGACTGCGCGCCCGCTGGGCACCGTGCGCCCGCCCCGCCCGGCCGCGGACGGCGGAGCCTGACCTGAGCCCGACCCATGGGCGCGCGGAGGCCGAGCCAGGTAAGGGCATACAGGAGGGCGCGGGAGTGGTCCGGACTGGCGAGGGTGCAGCGCGGCCGCCGTGCGCCCAGGTAGGCGTCGTCCCCAACTCCGTCCCCGATCGCGACCCCGACCCGCTGCCGCCGCCACCCCGTCCTGCGCTCTCCGCGCGGTGGGGCGCTGTTCTGCGCAGGGCCCGCGTTCCCCGAAGTTTCCACGGCGGCCGCCGCCCCTGTTCGGTCCCGAACCCGGCGCAGGCCGGCCCCACTGCGGGCTTCTTAGTCCTGGACCGGGTGGGCGCAGCGTGGGGTGGGGAAGGACGCGGCGTGGGGTGGGGGCGGGGTGGGGCGCGGCGCGGACCCCGGCCCCTCCCTGCTGCCCGCCCCCCAGGAATGTGCAGTGACTAATTCAAACCAGACCGCGGGTGCGGCGCGGGGCGGGGCGGTTATGTAAGCGCGCGGAACCGGCCTGGGGCACCCACGGGGGTCGGGAGCCCCCGCAGAGCCCGCGCCGTGACCGACGCCGTGGGACGGCACAGGCCTCCGGCGTGGCTGCCGTGGGTCGTGCGTGGGCGCGGCGCGCCACTCAGAGCGCGATCGAGAGTGAGCACTGAGACCCCGCGTGGCTCCCTCATTCCCGCGAGCTGCTGTCGACGGTGCCCACGACACGCGCCCGGATCTTGGAGTCCTGCTTGCCCGTAGCGCCGTGGGGTCGCGGGGACCTTGGGGCGCGGCGGTGGCGGGCAGTGGCCGTGCCCTGGCTCGGGGGCCCTGCCGGTGTGTTTCGGGGCGCGGCTCGGCCCCGTCCCCACCCACGCGGAAGGGGGGAGGGAAGTCCCGCAGGGCGTAGCCCCTTCCGTCCCCAGCCGAGGGGCGGCTCCCTCTGCTCCCCAGTACCTTGGGGCGGAGGGTCCTTGGCAGAGCGCACAGACTGGGGTGCGAGGGATCCTAGGCTGGGGGGACACCTGCTTACTGTGTGCTGCAGGCTGAGGAAGCCATAGCGGGGCTGGGACAGAGGGTGCCTAGGACCCTCAAAATCGTGTCCCCAAAAGGCTGTACCCAGGAATGCAGGGGACGTGGGGAGCCTCCGGGGCCACATTCGCGCCCTGGGTGTCCAGGGGTCTCCTTCAGCTGACCCCGCAGTTGCGACAGCTGGGTACTGGGGTGTGAGGGGCAGGGTAGTGGGCCTCGCTCGGCCGGGCCGGGCGGAGCCGAGCCTGAGGAGCTGGTTCCTGAGGCCGGGCAGATCCTGGGTGGGGAGGTGTGTGGGCCTGGGTGTGGTCACCCCTTCTTTGAAGCCTGGGAACCGCCCCGGGGCAGGCAGACCGGGAGAGCGAGTCCAGCACCGGGCGGCCCTGTGGGCGACCCCGAGGTTCGAGTAGGGGTGGCAGGGCAGGGGCCTGGCTGAGGCCCTCGGCGCCCCCTCGCAGGGACCTGCGGGTCTCGCCTTCTCACCACTGCTCCCCCCCCCCCGCCAGAGCTCTGGGGGCTCGAGCCCTGGTGGGCACGGGCAGGCTCCGGGGAACCCCGTCCTGCTGGCCAGCGCTGGCGCCTGGCTGATCACGTCTCGTTTCCCACTGGTTGGATGACTGAGGTCCTGAGGCCCAGCCTGTGCTTGGGGCGTGGCTAGTGCACTGCCTGAAGCCGGCGTCCCGCGGGAGTGTAGCGTCTACGTGGTCACCTTGGACTCGGAGGCGGGCTGTGGCCCTGAGCTCTGCCTGGGTGCTTGTCATGTCTGCGGAGGGCGGGGGTCACCCGGCCTTCGGGAGGGGCATTTTGTGCGGTTCCAGCCGGCGGAGGCCTGGAGCCTGGATCCTGGAGCCGTCCTGGCTGGACTGGGGGACCCCCGGGCCCCTGCACTGGCGCGGTCTGGCCGCTGGGGGCGAGCGTGGCCTGATTCCAGTCCAGGCCGGCCTGGGTGGGGCTCACCGAAGGATCTCAGCTGTCCTCTGTGGGTACAAGGAGGTGTCCCCGTCCCCGGGGTCCTGGAGAGGCCCAGCTTTTGGTGTCTGTGCCCAGGACTGGGACCTCCCGTTGGATCCTGCTCTGCTGTCCCCGGGTTGTTACAAGTGGAGTGGAATGGCCGGGTTCTTCAGGGCCAGAGAACCCGCTGGAGGTGAGAACTTCACAGACCTTCCCACCAGGACAGGTGACACAGGCTCAGGGGCTGCCCCAGGGCATGGGCCTGGTGACAGGTGTCTGCAAACCAATGAAGGCTGGGTCTCTGAGCAGTTGCATGTGTTGGTCTAGGTCCTTCTCCCTGTGAGTCTCACTTGCCATTGTCACCATCATGGTTGTGGTTGTTGCAGGTGTCCCTGCAGGTGTGCGATGGTTCCTCAGGGACCACCGTGGGGCCCGCCCAGGTGGGCCTGAGTGTGGCATGGGTCAGTGCCTACCTTGAGAGGACTGTTGTGGCCCCTACCATGGCCCCTCTGGAACCCGGTATGCAGTGATCAGAGCTTGGGGACACTCTGGTTTTGACCCCAGGGTCCCTGCAGCCCCTTTTCTGCAGCGTGCCTGGGGACTCATCTTGCACAGCTCCTGGGGCATCCTGTGGTGTGTTTCTGCTCCCTGTTCTGCTGTTGGCTTTTGTTGTTATCAGGCCCTGTCTCCTTGGGGTGTTTCCTGTCTTTTTGGTGCTGCTGGGGGGGACTCGAGGCCCTGGCATGGACATGGCCAGCACAGGACCCTTCACCCACCCTGTGCTGCTGCTGCTTCTTGTCAGCATGGGGCCTGTGTGGGATGTGTGTGAGTGCACACTGTGTGTTGTGTGCAGTGTGTGTGGTGTGCAATGTGGCGTAAGTACGCAGTATGTGTTATGAGTGTGTAGTGTACAATGTGGTATGAGTGTACAGTGTGTGCTATGAGTGTGCAGTGTGGTGTATGTGGTGTGAGTGTGCAGTGTGTGTTTGTGTGGTGAGTGTACAGTGTGAGTGTGTGGTGTGTGAGTGATGTTCAGCTCCCCCAGGCATGTGTTCCCTCCCTGTGTTTGTGTGTGCACCCAAGGTGGCCTGAGCCTTCCTCCTTCCCCCACCTGTGATGTGCGTGAGCTCCTGTGGCGTCTGGGGTGGGCGTAGCTTCTCCCACCCATGTGCTGTGTGGAGTGTGTGGTGCCCGTGGGATCCTGTGGTCCCCCTGGTGGATGGAGCTTGCTGTGCTGGAGCCCAATGTGGGTTTGGGGTGTGGGGTTTCAGTTCCTCTGATCAGTGGCCAGGGGCTAATACTCTCTAGAAGCCACCGTGGGCAGAGGACCTCTGCTGGGCAGCACCCCATCCCAGGGCAGCACCCCTGGGCAGGTCGGGGTCGAGAGTGGCCATCCTGCCACTGCCCCTGCTCAGTGCCTCCTGCCTGGGCTCTGGTTTTGCTGCGCCTCCCTGTGGTGAGCTTGGAGTGCCTCTGCTGGTGACCATCCAGGGCAGAGTTTGGATTTAGTCACCTGCACCACTGTGCAAGCCAGCAGCGCTCAAGGTCTTTCCCAGCCCTGCTGGGGTGCTGGCAGTGACTCTGCGAGTAGTAGAGGCCCCTAGTGCTGTCCCTACTGCAGGGTGCAGCAGAAAGGGTGCACGAGGCCCACCCAGGCTGAGGCCTAGCCACCGGGGCCTTGGCTCCCCTCCCATATGTCCACCTACACCCACACCCTCCGGGCCCAGCCCCACGCAGGCTGGGATTCCCGGTTTTAGTCAGAGTCGGAGTTTGGGCCGAGCGCTGGGCGTCACCCGCAGAGCCCTGGGCGTCACCCGCAGAGCCCTGGAGCTGCAGCTGCATGACAGTGACTCACAGGCCAGGAGGGGCCACATGGGCGGGGCGGCTGAGGGTGAGGACTGTGCCAGGCCCTGTGCTGTGGCTTCAGTCCCTTCCTGTGGGGTGGGGTCCACAGTCAGTCTGCTGCTCTTGGCTGTCAGTCAGATGCTCCTCTTGGCTGTGCTGTGGCTGGGGAGGGGTCTGCCTGAAGCTAGCTCTGTGGACCTAAGACTGCAGGGCCTCAACAAGCACCATTTTGTGTTCCCTGCCATTTTTAAACATTTTTGGAATTTGAGGCCATTTTCCCAGGCTAGGCTTGAATTTCTACCCTCCTCAGTGCTGGGCTCTGACTCCAGCCCTCAGCACCTCTCAGGGCAATCTCGGCACTTGCTGGAGATCCCCTTGCACGAAGCTTGGGCTTGGAACAGGCCTGGGACTCCACGACTCGTGGTGGCCATGATCGTGATGTGCGGGGATCTGCTGTGGTGTCTAGCACCTTGCTGGATGTGGTGGGGGTCACTTGCTCGCACCTGTCTGCCACTGACTCCCTCAGGGTGGGGCTTTGGGTGTGGCAACTTTGGTGTCACAGTGCCACTCACGAAGTTTCTAGGCAGGAGTGCGACATCCCACTGGGTGACTCCTCCAATGTATGCTATCCTCTCTCATGTCCTGTGGAGGGCAGCTTTACCTGTGGGCCCAGCCCTGGCCAGAGAAGCTGGAGTAGGGGGGTTGCGGTGGCTTTGAGGACCAGTCCTGACCTCTAGTTGTGTGGCCCAGGGAACCTGCCCTCATGCGCTGCTCTGTTCCTGGGGCCCTTACGAGTTTCGTGACATGGAGATATGGGTGGCTGGGCCCACCAACTGAGAACCCGCTGGGCAGTGGGGCATAGAACCTGGTGTTGTGGCTGCAGCGCCTGTGAACCTATCCCCCCAGGCTTCCTGAGTGACTCTTAACTCCAGACACCACGCAGGAGAGCACGAGGTGTGGGCTCTTGGCCAGTGTCTGCTCGGGATCGGGACATAAAGGTCAGTGGGGGGGCCAGGAGGCCGCGCCTGGGCGGGAGAGACAGGGCCACAGGCGCAGGGCCTGACCTGAGCATGCATCCCACCTCCCAGATGGAGAAGGAAGAAGAGACGACTCGGGAGCTGCTGTTGCCCAACTGGCAGGGCAGTGGCTCGCATGGGCTGACCATCGCGCAGCGGGCTGATGGCGTGTTTGTGCAGGAGGTACTGCAGGACTCGCCCGCTGCTCGCACTGGTGTGGTCCAGGAGGGTGAGTACCAGGCACGGAGAGGGGGAGGGGTACATGCAGGCCCAGTGGACTGCTCCTTGCACCTGACAGGGAGGGGTCTGCCTGGCCCCATGGCATCATTTGTGGTGATGGTTGTTGCCAGGCCTCAGTTTATTCAGCACACACTCGGAGTCTTGTGGCTGTGGGGCCAGTGGGCCTGACCTCTGGCTGTTTGCTGTGTAGGAGACCAGATCGTGGGTGCCACCATCTACTTTGACAACTTGCAGTCGGGGGAGGTGGCTCAGCTGCTGAGCTCCGTGGGCCACCACACCGTGGGCCTGAAGCTGCACCGCCGGGGTGACCACTCCCCTGAGCCTGGCCAGGCCTGGGCACACGAGGCCATGGGCCCCCGCTGCCCGGAGGTGGTTCTGGTGAGTACTGTGTGGCACCAGCCTGGGTCCCCTCTGGGGCCACTTGCCCGGCTGGCTCCATCTGCCCCATGATCCCCAGGCCCCTGCCTGCCAGCTGCTTCTGCTTGCTGTGGTTCAGGGCACTTGCGCCCCAGTCTTCTCCTGGTCCTTGTAGAGCACCCTGCAGGTGCCATGGCCCCAAAGATTGGGCCTGACACAGGGGGCTGGGGCAGCTTTGCAGGTGGTGCCCACCTGTGGCCTGGACATCGTTGTCCTGTGTGTCTGAGGCTGGGGCCCTGCCTGAGGGGTGCATTGTGGCCCTCTGGGAGCTGTGCCTCAGCCTTGCAGACGCATTTCAGTGTGAGAGCAGCATGGGGGCTTGTGTGTCTTTTGAGACGGGGTCTTGCTGTGTAGCTTTAGCTGTCCTTGAATTCAGGGGAACCTGCCTCCCTGTCTGTGACTGCTCAGATGACCACAGGTGCCAGTGGAGGCCCACAGGCCCCTCCCACCCTGTATGGCTCCTCCCCACTCAGGCCCACTACTCCCAGATGAGGCGGCTGTGGCCTTGATGCTCTGCTTCACAGGGACCCTGCTTTTTGGGGTCTCTGGTTCTCTGGGAAGCATCCCTGGTAGTTGGGGTGGTGCCCTGTAACCTGTGCCTGGCGTGTTTCTGCAGAGTGGGGCCGACGAGGAGTACCAGCGCATCTATGCCACCAAGATCAAGCCGCGGTTGCGGTCAGAGGACGGGGTAGCAGGGGACTCTGGGGAGACCCAGAGCCGCACTATCACTGTGACCCGGAAGGTCACTGCCTACACTGTGGATGTCACTGCCCCCGAAGGAGCCAAGGACATCAACATCAGCAGCCCAGAATTCATGGTCAAGATTCCAAGGCACGAAGTGACCGAAATCTCCACGGTGGATGTGGAGACTCGGTCTGGCAAAACAATGATCAAGCTGCCCTCAGGGCCAGAGCTCCAGGATGCTGGCACCTCAAAAGTCCAGGTCTCCGTACCTGGGGTCAAGGCGGGGAGCCTGGGTATCAGCGTTAGTGCAAAGGGCTCGGACTCAGGTGGATGGGCAGCTGTCCACTTTCCTGGAGAGCATGTCCCCTCTTCTCACGGGATAGGGGCAGCAGAGGTGAATATTGGCAAAGTTAAGATTCCTACCTTGAAGATGCCAAAGTTTGGGGTTTTTCCAGGGCCTGAGGGCCAGGTGTCTGCAGGCAGCAGGCTGGATGTGACTGGAAGCAGCAACATCCAGGTTCCACAGGTGGATGTCAACATCGAAGGCACAGAGGGGACGCTGAAGGGCCCCCGAGTCCCTGGGCTGTCCCTCAAGGGCGAGGTAGGCCTGAAGGGGGCCAAACCATGGGATGGCGTTGGTGTGGAGCTGTCAGCCCCCCACCTTGTGGCTGGCGTCCCAGGCCACAGTGTAGAATTGTCCAAGGTGAAGGGCCTTCAGTTCCCCACACTTGCTTCAAAGGCAGAGGGAGCTGGCCTCGACGGGGCAGTGGTCTCAGGGGGTGTCAACCTGCCTGAGGTTGTCCCTGGTGGGCTGGAAGTGAAGACGAAAGATGCCAAAGTGAAAACTCCTGAAGTGATTATTCAGAAACCCCAAATCTCCATGCAGGATGTGGATCTGAGCCTCAGGTCTCCCAGACTGAAAGGTGGCATTGAAGTTTCAGCTCCTGAGGTAGAGGATGATGTGAAGGGTCCCAAAGTGGTACTGAAAGCCTCGAAAATGGATATAGAGGCTCCAAACCTGGCGGGGACCTTGACAGGCCCCAAGCTTGACAGTCCTCCAGGGAAGGTGGGTGCATGCAGGATCTCCATGGCGGATGTGGACTTAAACGTCACTGTGCCGAGAGTGAGAGGGGGTGTGGATGTCACCCTCCCGAAAGCAGAAGGGAAGGTCAGGGTGCCTGGAGCTGAAGTCAGAGGCCCTAGGGTGGATGTCAGTGGCCCAGATGTGGAGCTACATAGGCCAGAGTGGAACCCAAAGATGCCTAAAGTGAAGATGCCCTCAATTAGCACTCCAGGAGTGCAGGGTGATGCCTTACACGTGGATGTGGCTGTCCCCAGAGGGGACATCAGTGTTTGTGGGCCAAAGGTCACTGTGGCAGAGCCAGGGCTGCACGTGGAAGGTCTTGGAGGCAGAATTAAAGGGTCTGATACCAAGCTGCCCGAGGTGGGTGTGGAGACATCTGAGGTCTCCATGCCTGGTATGGGTTTGCATGCTGAAGGGATCGAGGCAGGAGAGTTCAGTGCAGCAAAGCTTGAAGCTGGCATGCGAGCCCCCAGAGTGGATGTCAGTGTCCCAGATGTGGATGGTAAAGGCCCAGACTGGTACCTGAAGATGCCCAAGATGAAAATGCCCAAGTTCAGCGTGCCTGGTTTCAAGGCAGAGGGACCTGAGGTGGATGTGACCCTTCCCAAGGCTGAGGTGGACCTTTCTGGGCCCAAGGTAGAGGTTGGTGCTCCAGATGTGAGCCTTGAGGGATCAGATGGGAAACTGAAAGGGCCTAAGTTTAAAATGCCTGAAATGAACATCAAAGCTCCCAAGATCTCTATGCCAGATGTGGACTTACATTTGAAAGGTCCTCATGCAAGAGGGGAGTATGATGTCATGGTGCCAAGGGCTGAAGGTGAGTTTAAAGTACCTGATGTTGAACTTAAAATGGCCAAAGTGGACATTGATGTTCCAGATGTGGAAGCTCAGGGCCCAGACTGGCAGCTGAAGATGCCCAAGATGAAAATGCCCGGCTTCAAAGCGGAGAGCCCTGAGTTGGATGTGAACCTGCCACAGGCCAGCATAGCTGTCTCAGGCCCGAAAATGGAAGGAGGAACTCCAGATGTGAATGTTGAAGTCCCTGAAGGGAAGCTGAAGGGACCTAAGCTTAAGATGCCAGAGATGAACATCAAGGCCCCCAGGATCTCCATGCCCGATGTGGATTTGCATATGAAAGGGCCCAAGGCAAAGGGGGAATATGACGTTACAGTTCCAAAGCTAGAAGGAGACCTCAGAAGCCCCAAGATAGATGTCACTGCCCCAGATGTTGATGTTCATGGTCCTGATTGGAGCCTGAAAATGCCAAAGATTAAAATGCCCAAGTTCAGCATGCCCAGTCTCAAAGGTGAAGGCCTAGACGTGGATGTGACCCTGCCCAAGGCTGACTTGGACATTTCTGCACCAAAAGTCAATATTAGTGCCCCAGATTTGAACCTTGAAGGACCAGAAGGGAAGCTGAAAAGCCCGAAGTTTAAGATGCCAGAAATGCACTTCAAGGCTCCGAAGATGACACTGCCAGATGTTGACATGGATCTTAAAGGGCCAACAGTGAAAGGAAACCTAGCTGTGTCTGCACCAAAAATCGAGGGGGGGATGAAGGTTCCAGAAGCGGACATCAAAGGACCAAAGGTAGATATTAAAGCACCAGATGTGGATGTTCAAGGCCCAGACTGGCACCTGAAGATACCCAAGCTAAAGATGCCCAAGTTCAGTATGGCTGGCTTCAAAGCAGAGGGACCTGAGGTGGACTTGAACCTGCCCAAGGGTGACATTGATGTCGCAGCACCCAAGGTGGACATCGATATTCCTGATATGGATATCGAAGGTCCAGATGCGAAACTGAAGGGCCCCAAGTTCAAGATGCCTGAGATGAACATCAAAGCCCCCAAGATCTCCATGCCTGACATTGATCTTAACCTGAAAGGTTCCAAAGTGAAGGGTGATGTAGACGTTTCTCTGCCCAAAGTGGAAGGTGACCTCAAGGGCCCTGAAGTCGACATCAAAGGGCCCAAGGTGGACATTGATGTTCCAGATGTGGCTGTCAAAGGTCCCGACTGGCACCTGAAGATGCCCAATGTGAAGATGCCCGAGTTCAGCATGCCCGGCTTCAAAGGAGAGGGCCCTGAGGTGGATGTGAACCTGCCCAAGGCCAACATTGACGTCTCAGCACCCAAGGTGGACATTGAAGGCCCTGATGTGAATATTGAAGGGCCAGAAGGAAAGCTGAAAGGTCCGAAGTTCAAGATGCCTGAGATGAACATCAAGGCCCCCAAGATCTCCATGCCTGACATTGATCTTAACCTGAAAGGCCCTAAAGTGAAAGGAGATGTGGACATTTCTCTGCCAAAAGTAGAGGGTGAAATGAAAGTTCCAGATGTTGACATCAAAGGGCCCAAGGTGGACATCGATGTTTCAGATGTGGATGTTAAAGGCCCCGACTGGCACCTGAAGATGCCCAAGATGAAAATGCCCAAGTTCAGCATGCCCGGCTTCAAAGCAGAGGGACCCGAGGTGGATGTGAACCTGCCCAAGGCTGACATTGACATCTCAGCACCAAAGGTGGACATTGATGTTCCTGATGTGGATATCGAAGGTCCAGATGCCAAACTGAAGGGCCCCAAGTTTAAGATGCCTGAGATGAACATCAAGGCCCCCAAGATCTCCATGCCTGACATTGATCTTAACCTGAAAGGACCAAAAATGAAAGGTGATGTGGATGTTTCTCTGCCAAAAGTAGAAGGTGACCTCACGGGACCTGACCTTGACATCAAAGGGCCGAAGGTGGACATTGATGTTTCAGATGTCGACGTTAAAGGCCCCGACTGGCACCTGAAGATGCCCAAGGTGAAAATGCCCAAGTTCAGCATGCCTGGTTTCAAAGCAGAGGGCCCTGAGGTGGATGTGAACCTGCCCAAGGCTGACATTGACATCTCAGCACCCAAGGTGAACATTGCTGTTCCCAGTGTGGATATTGAAGGTCCAGATGCCAAACTGAAGGGCCCCAAATTCAATATGCCTGAGATGAATATCAAGGCCCCCAAGATCTCTATGCCTGATGTTGACTTAAACTTGAAAGGGCCGAAGGTCAAAGGAGACGTGGATGTGACTCTGCCTGAAGTAGGAGGGGAAGTGAAAGTTCCAGATGTGAACATCAAAGGGCCCAAATTGGACATTGATGTTCCAGATGTGGATGTGAAAAGCTCTGACTGGCACCTGAAGATGCCCAAGGTGAAAATGCCCAAGTTCAGCATGCCCAGTTTCAAAGCAGAGGGCCCTGATGTCGATGTGACTCTGCCCAAAGCCGACATTGATGTCTCAGTGCCCAAAGTGGACATTGATATTTCCAATGTGGATATCAAAGGTCCAGATACAAAACTGAAGGGTCCCAAGTTCAAGATGCCTGAGATGAATATAAAGCCTCAGAAGATCTCCATGCCAGATGTTGGTTTGCACTTGAAAAGTCCAAAAGCAAAAGGAGATTATGATGTTACAATGCCAAGTGTAGAAGGGGAGATAAAAGCCCCTGCTGCTGACCTCAAAGGCCCCAAAGTAGATATTAATGTTCCAGATGTGGATGTCAAAAGTCCCGACTGGCACCTGAAGATGCCCAAGGTAAAGATGCCCAAGTTCAGCATGCCCAGCTTTAAAGCAGAGGGCCCTGAGGTGGATGTGAACCTGCCAAAGGCTGACATTGACATTGCAACGCCCAAGGTGAACATTGAAGCTCCAGCTGTGAATATTGAAGGTCCAGAGGGGAAACTAAAGGGCCCCAAGTTCAAGATGCCGAGCATGAGTATACAGACACATAAAATCTCAATGCCTGATGTTGGGCTTAATCTGAAAGGTCCTAAACTGAAAACTGATGCAGATGTTTCACTTCCCAAAGTAGAAGGAGACTTGAAAGGTCCTGAAGTTGAGGTAAAAGCGCCTAAAATGCACGTGAATATTGGTGATACTGATATTGAATGTCCAGAAGGAAAGTTGAAAGGTCCCAAGTTCAAAATGCCAGACTTGCACTTCAAAGCCCCCAAGGTCTCCATGCCAGACGTAGACTTACACCTGAAAGGACCCAAAGTCAAGGGGGACATGGACGTGACTGTGCCTAAAGTAGAGGGTGAAATGAAGGTTCCAGATGTGGACATCAAAGGGCCCAAGGTGGACATTGATATTCCAGATGTGGATCTTAAAGGCCCTGACTGGCACCTGAAGATGCCCAAGGTGAAAATGCCCAAGTTCAGCATGCCTGGTTTCAAAGGAGAGGGCCCTGAGGTGGATGTGAACCTGCCCAAGGCTGACATTGACGTCTCAGCACCCAAGGTGGACATTGAAGGCCCTGATGTGAATATTGAAGGGCCAGAAGGAAAGCTGAAAGGTCCAAAGTTCAAGATGCCTGAGATGAACATCAAGGCCCCCAAGATCTCCATGCCTGACATTGATTTTAATCTGAAAGGTCCCAAAGTGAAGGGTGATGTGGATGTTTCCCTGCCCAAAGTGGAAGGTGACCTCAAGGGCGCTGAAGTCGACATCAAAGGGCCCAAGGTGGACACTGATGTTCCAGATGTGGATGTTAAAGGCCCTGATTGGCACCTGAAGATGCCCAAAGTGAAAATGCCCAAGTTCAGCATGCCTGGTTTCAAAGGAGAGGGCCCTGAGGTGGATGTGAACCTGCCAAAGGCCGACATTGACGTCTCAGCACCCAAGGTGGACATTGAAGGCCCTGATGTGAATATTGAAGGGCCAGAAGGAAAGCTGAAAGGTCCGAAGTTCAAGATGCCTGAGATGAACATCAAGGCCCCCAAGATCTCCATGCCTGACATTGATCTTAACCTGAAAGGTCCCAAAGTGAAGGGTGATGTGGATGTTTCCCTGCCCAAAGTGGAAGGTGACCTCAAGGGCCCTGAAGTCGACATCAAAGGGCCCAAGGTGGACATTGATGTTCCAGATGTGGATGTTAAAGGTCTCGACTGGCACCTGAAGATGCCCAAAGTGAAAATGCCCAAGTTCAGCATGCCTGGTTTTAAAGGAGAGGGCCCCGAGGTGGATGTGAACCTGCCCAAGGCTGACATTGACGTCTCAGCACCCAAGGTGGACATTGAAGGCCCTGATGTGAATATTGAGGGGCCAGAAGGAAAGCTGAAAGGTCCAAAGTTCAAGATGCCTGAGATGAACATCAAGGCCCCCAAGATCTCCATGCCTGACATTGATTTTAATCTGAAAGGTCCCAAAGTGAAGGGTGATGTGGATGTTTCCCTGCCCAAAGTGGAAGGTGACCTCAAGGGCCCTGAAGTCGACATCAAAGGGCCCAAGGTGGACATTGATGTTCCAGATGTGGATGTTAAAGGTCCCGACTGGCACCTGAAGATGCCTAAAGTGAAAATGCCCAAGTTCAGCATGCCCGGCTTCAAAGGAGAGGGCCCCGAGGTGGATGTGAACCTGCCCAAGGCCGACATTGACGTCTCAGCACCCAAGGTGGACATTGAAGGCCCTGATGTGAATATTGAAGGGCCAGAAGGAAAGCTGAAAGGTCCGAAGTTCAAGATGCCTGAGATGAACATCAAGGCCCCCAAGATCTCCATGCCTGACATTGATCTTAACCTAAAAGGCTCTAAAGTGAAAGGAGAAATGGACGTTTCTCTGCCAAAAGTAGAGGGTGAAATGAAAGTTCCAGATGTTGACATCAAAGGGCCCAAGGTGGACATTGATATTCCAGATGTGGATGTCAAAGGCCCCGACTGGCACCTGAAGATGCCCAAGATGAAAATGCCCAAGTTCAGCATGCCTGGCTTCAAAGCAGAGGGACCCGAAGTGGATGTGAACCTGCCCAAGGCCAACATTGATGTCTTAGCACCCAAGGTGGACATTGAATGTCCTGATGTGGATATTGAAGGTCCAGATGTCAAACTGAAAGGCCCCAAGTTCAAGATGCCTGAGATGAACATCAAGGCCCCCAAGTTTTCCGTGCCTGACTTTGACTTAAATCTGAAAGGACCAAAAGTGAAGGGCGATGTGGATGTGTCTCTTCCCAATGTGGAAGGTGAAATGAAAGTTCCAGATGTTGACATCAAAGGGCCTAAGGTGGACGTTGATGTTCCAGATGTGGATGTTCGTGGCCCTGACTGGCACCTGAAGATGCCCAAATTAAAGATGCCCAAGTTCAGCATGCCCAGCTTCAAAGCTGAGGGACCAGATGTGGATGTGAGCCTGCCCAAGGCCGACATTGATGTCAAAGTACCCAAGGTGGGCACTGATGTTCCTGATGTGGATATTGAAGGTCCAGATGCAAAACTGAAGGGCCCCAAGTTCAAGATGCCTGAGATGAACATCAAAGCCCCCAAGATCTCCATGCCTGACATTGATCTTAACTTGAAAGGTCCCAAAGTGAAGGGTGATGTGGATGTTTCCCTGCCCAAAGTGGAGGGTGACCTCAAGTGCCCTGAAGTTGAAATCAAAGGGCCTGAAGTGGACATTGATGTTCCAGATATGGATGTCAAAGGCCCCGACTGGCACCTGAAGATGCTCAAGATGAAGATGCCCAAGTTCAGCATGCCTGGTTTCAAAGCAGAGGGCCCAGAGGTGGATGTGAACCTGCCCAAGGCCGACATTGATGTCTCAGCACCCAAGGTGGACATTGAAGGTCCTGATTTAGATATGGAAGTACCAGATGCAAAATTGAAAGGCTCCAAATTTAAGATGCCAAAGTTAAATATCAAGGCTCCTAAGGTGTCCATGCCAGATGTGGATTTAAATTTAAAGGGAACTAAACTGAAAGGAGAGATAGATGCTTCTGTCCCAGAAGTGGAAGGTGACCTCAGAGGTCTACAAGTTGGAATCAAAGGCCCCAATGTGGATGTGGAGGTGCCTGACATTGATCTGCAGTGTCCCGATCCAAAGTTGAAAGGACCCAAGTTCAAAATGCCAGACTTGCACTTCAAAGCCCCCAAGGTCTCCATGCCAGACGTAGACTTACACCTGAAAGGACCCAAAGTCAAGGGGGACATGGACGTGACTGTGCCTAAAGTAGAGGGTGAAATGAAGGTTCCAGATGTGGACATCAAAGGGCCCAAGGTGGACATTGATGTTCCAGATGTGGATCTTAAAGGCCCTGACTGGCACCTGAAGATGCCCAAGGTGAAAATGCCCAAGTTCAGCATGCCCGGCTTCAAAGCAGAGGGCCCTGAGGTGGATGTGAACCTGCCCAAGGCTGACATTGATGTCTCAGTGCCCAAAGTGGACATTGATGTTCCTGATGTGGATATCGAAGGTCCAGATGTGAAACTGAAGGGCCCCAAGTTCAAGATGCCTGAGATGAACATTAAGACCCCCAAGATCTCCATGCCGGATGTGGACTTACATCTGAAAGGACCTAAAGTCAAGGGGGACATGGACGTGACTGTGCCAAAATTGGAAGGAGATTTGAAAGGACCAAGTGTGGATGTGGAAGTGCCTGATGTTGATCTGCAGTGTCCTGATGTAAAGTTGAAAGGCCCCAAGTTCAAGATGCCAGACATGCACTTCAAGGCCCCCAAGATTTCCATGCCAGATGTGGATTTCAATTTAAAGGGACTCAAAACCAAAGGAGACATTGACATCTCTGCTCCCAAGCTTGAGGGGGAGTTCAGAGGTCCTGAATTGGATGTCAAATGCCCCAAATTGGATGCCGAGATGATAGATGTAGCTGTGGAAGGCCCAGATGGCAAATGGAAAAGTCCTAAGTTTAAGATGCCAGACATGCACTTTAAAACTCCCAAAATCTCCATGCCAGACATTGATTTACACTTAACGGGTCCCAAGATAAAAGGTGAGGCAGATGTAGATGTTCCCAAATTAGAGTTTAAAGGGCCATCTGTGGATATCGGTGGGCCAGATGTTGACATTGAAGGACCAGAGGGAAAATTAAAACATCCTAAGTTCAAGATGCCTGACATACATCTCAAAGCCCCCAATATTTCCATGCCTGATGTTGACTTACATCTGAAAGGAGCCAAAATCAAGGGGGATGTAGATATAGATCGGCCTGAGGTGGAAGGTAAACTTAAAATACCAGATGTGGACTTAAAGGGTCCCAAAATAGATGTGCCAGATGTTCATGGTCCAGACTGGCACTTCAAGATGCCCAAGGTGAAAATGCCCAAGTTCAGCATGCCTGGCTTCAAAGCAGAGGGCCCTGAGGTCAATGTGAACCTGCCCAAGGCCGACATTGATGTCTCAGCACCCAAGGTGGACATTGAAGGCCCTGATGTGAATATTGAAGGGCCAGAAGGAAAGCTGAAAGGTCCGAAGTTCAAGATGCCTGAGATGAACATCAAGGCCCCCAAGATCTCCATGCCTGACATTGATCTTGACCTGAAAGGTCCCAAAGTGAAGGGTGATGTGGATGTTTCCCTGCCCAAAGTGGAAGGTGACCTCAAGGGCCCTGAAGTCGACATCAAAGGGCCCAAGGTGGACATTGATGTTCCAGATGTGGATGTTAAAGGTCTCGACTGGCACCTGAAGATGCCCAAAGTGAAAATGCCCAAGTTCAGCATGCCTGGTTTGAAAGCAGAGGGCCCTGAGGTGGATGTGAACCTGCCTAAGGCGAACATTGACGTCTCAGTGCCCAAGGTGGACATTGAAGGCCCTGATGTGAATATTGAAGGGCCAGAAGGAAAGCTGAAAGGTCCGAAGTTCAAGATGCCTGAGATGAATATCAAGGCCCCCAAGATTTCCATGCCTGACATTGATCTTAACCTGAAAGGCCCTAAAGTGAAAGGAGAAGTGGACGTTTCTCTGCCAAAAGTAGAGGGTGAAATGAAAGTTCCAGATGTTGACATCAAAGGGCCTAAGATGGATGTTGATGTCCCAGATGTGGATGTTCATGGCCCTGACTGGCACCTGAAGATGCCCAAGTTGAAGATGCCCAAGTTCAGCATGCCCAGCTTCAAAGCTGAGGGACCAGATGTGGATGTGAGCCTGCCCAAGGCTGACATTGATGTCTCAGTGCCCAAGGTCGGCATTGATGTTGCTGATGTGGATATTGAAGGTCCAGATGCGAAACTGAAGGGCCCCAAGTTTAAGATGCCTGACATGAATATCAAGGCCCCCAAGATCTCCATGCCTGACGTTGATCTTAACTTGAAAGGTCCCAAAGTGAAGGGTGATGTGGATGTTTCCCTGCCCAAAGTGGAGGGTGACCTCAAGTGCCCTGAAGTTGAAATCAAAGGGCCTAAAGTGGACACTGATGTTCCAGATATGGATGTCAAAGGCCCCGACTGGCACCTGAAGATGCCCAAGGTGAAGATGCCCAAGTTCAGCATGCCCGGCTTCAAAGCAGAGGGACCCGAGGTCAATGTGAACCTGCCCAAGGCCGACATTGATGTCTCAGTGCCCAAGGTGGACATTGATGTTCCCGATGTGGATATCGAAGGTCCAGATGCGAAACTGAAGGGCCTCAAGTTCAAGATGCCTGAGATGAACATCAAGGCCCCCAAGATCTCTATGCCTGACATTGATCTTAACCTGAAAGGTCCCAAAGTGAAAGGAGATGTGGATGTCTCACTTCCCAGTGTGGAGAGTGATTTGGAGGGGCCTAAACTTGACTTAAAGGGCCCAAAGTTAGATGTGGACATTGCAGATATTGACCTTCATGGTCCAGAGGGCAAAATGAAAGGACCGAAGTTGAAAGTGCCTGACACGCATATCAGCATGCCCAAGATCTCCATGCCTGAAATTGACTTGAATTTGAAGGGCTCAAAGCTGAAGGGAGATGTTGATATAAGTGGCCCCAAATTGGAAGGTGACATTAAAGCTCCTAAACTGGATGTAAAGGGTCCAGAAATAGATATTTCTGGGCCTAAACTCAATATTGAAAGCAAGTCAAAGAAATCTCGTTTTAAGCTTCCCAAGTTTAATTTTTCTGGCTCAAAAGCTCAGATACCTGAGGTGGACATCAAAATTAAAAAGCCAGATGTTGATGTATCTGGTCAAAAAGTTGATATTAATGCTCCTGATGTTGAAGTCCAAGGAAAAGTGAAAGGATCCAAGTTCAAAATGCCTTTTTTGAGCATTTCATCTCCCAGAGTGTCTATGCCTGATGTAGAGTTAAACTTGAAAGGCCCAAAAGTAAAAGGAGACTTGGAAGTTGCAGGTGCTATTGTGGAAGGAGACATTAAAGATGCAAACATGGATATGCAGGCCCCAGATGTCCATCTCAGTGCACCTGATATGGATGTCCATGGTCCTGAGTGGAACTTGAAAATGCCCAAAATGAAAATGCCCAAGTTTAGTGTGCCTGGCTTCAAAGCAGAAGGGCCTGATATGTCTGTGGATATGCCAAAAGGAGACATTGACACAGGCGCTCCTACTCTGAATATTGAGGGTCCAGAAGTCAGTGTGGAAGGTCCAGAAGGAGGCTTAAAAGGCCCCAAATTCAAGATGCCTGACATGAACATCAAACGTCCCAAGATCTCCATGCCAGATGTGGATGTACATCTGAAAGGCCCCAAGGTGAAAGGTGATGTGGATGTTTCTCTTCCCAAAATTGCAGGAGATCTGAAGGGGCCAGAAGTTGACATCAAAGGTCCCAAAGTAGATGTTGATATTCCAGATGTGGATGTTCATGGCCCAGACTGGCACCTGGAGATGCCCAAGGTGAAAATGCCCAAGTTCAGCATGCCTGGCTTCAAAGCAGAGGGCCCTGAGGTCGATGTGAACCTGCCAAAGGCCGACATTGATGTCTCAGCACCCAAGGTGGACATTGAAGGCCCTGATGTGAATATTGAAGGGCCAGAAGGAAAGCTGAAAGGTCCGAAGTTCAAGATGCCTGAGATGAACATCAAGGCCCCCAAGATCTCCATGCCTGACATTGATCTTAACCTGAAAGGTCCCAAAGTGAAGGGTGATGTGGATGTTTCCCTACCCAAAGTGGAAGGTAACCTCAAGGGCCCTGAAGTTGACATCAAAGGGCCCAAGTTGGACATCGATGTTCCAGATGTGGATGTTAAAGGCCCTGACTGGCACCTGAAAATGCCCAAAGTGAAAATGCCCAAGTTCAGCATGCCCGGCTTCAAAGGAGAGGGCCCTGAGGTGGATGTGAACCTGCCCAAGGCCAACATTGACGTCTCAGCACCCAAGGTGGACATTGAAGGCCCTGATGTGAATATTGAAGGGCCAGAAGGAAAGCTGAAAGGTCCGAAGTTCAAGATGCCTGAGATGAACATCAAGGCCCCCAAGATCTCCATGCCTGACATTGATCTTAACCTGAAAGGTCCCAAAGTGAAGGGTGATATGGATGTGTCCTTCCCTCAAGTGGAAGGTGATCTGAAGGTTCCTGAAGTGGACATCAAAGGGCCCAAGGTGGATATTGACACTCCTGATATTAACATTGAAGGTACAGAGGGTAAATTAAAGGGCCCTAACTTCAAGATGCCTGACATGAACATCAAGGTCCCCAAGATCTCCATGCCTGACATTGATCTTAACCTGAAGGGTCCCAAAGTAAAGAGTGATGTGGATGTTTCTCTGCCCAAAGTAGAAGGTGACCTCAAGGGCCCTGAGGTTGACATCAAAGGCCCAAAAGTGGACATTAGTGTTTCAGATGTGGATGTCAAAGGCCCCGACTGGCACCTGAAGATGCCCAAGGTAAAAATGCCCAAGTTCAGCATGCCTGGCTTCAAAGCAGAGGGACCCGAGGTGGATGTGAACCTGCCTAAGGCCGACATTGATGTCTCAGCGCCCAAGGTGGACCTTGATGTTCCTGATGTGGATATCGAAAGTCCAGATGTGAAACTGAAGGGCCCCAAGTTCAAGATGCCTGACATGAACATCAAGGCCCCCAAGATCTCCATGCCTGACATTGATCTTAACCTGAAAGGTCCCAAAGCGAAAGGTGGTATGGATGCTTCTCTGCCCAAAGTAGAAAGTGACCTCAGGGGCCCTGAAATTGACATCAAAGGCCCGAAAGTGGACATCGATGTACCAAATGTGGATGTTAAAGGCCCTGACTGGCACCTGAAGATGCCCAAGGTGAAAATGCCTAAGTTCAGCATGCCTGGCTTCAAAGGAGAGGGCCCTGAGGTGGATGTGAACCTGCCCAAGGCCGACCTTGACATCTCAGCACCCAAGGTGGACATTGAAGGCCCTGATGTGAATATTGAAGGGCCAGAAGGAAAGGTGAAAGGTCCGAAGTTCAAGATGCCTGAGATGAACATCAAGGCCCCCAAGATCTCCATGCCTGACATTGATCTTAACCTGAAAGGTCCCAAAGTGAAGGGTGATGTGGATGTGTCTTTGCCTCAAGTGGAAGGTGATCTGAAGCTTCCTGAAGTGGACATCAAAGGGCCCAAGGTGGACATTGATGTTCCAGATGTGGATGTTAAAGGCCCTGACTGGCACCTGAAGATGCCCAAAGTGAAAATGCCCAAGTTCAGCATGCCTGGTTTCAAAGCAGAGGGCCCCGAGATGGATGTGAACCTGCCCAAGGCCGATATTGACGTCTCAGTGTCCAAGGTGGACATTGAAGGCCCTGATGTGAATATTGAAGGGCCAGAAGGAAAGCTGAAAGGTCCGAAGTTCAAGATGCCTGAGATGAACATCAAGGCCCCCAAGATCTCCATGCCTGACCTTGATTTAAATCTCAAAGGGCCAAAGGCAGAGGCAGATGTTGATCTTTCTCTACCTAAAGTCCAACGTGATCTCAAGGGGACAGAGATGGACATTGATGGTCCTGAAGGCAAACTCAAAGGTCCTAGATTCAAGATGCCTGATGTCCATTTCAAAACCCCACAGATCTCCATGAGTGACATTGATTTGAACTTGAAAGGACCTAAGGTAAAAGGAGATGTGGATGTTTCCATTCCTAAACTACAAGGAGATCTGAAATGCCCTAAGGTAGATGTAGATACTCCAGACATGGACATTCAGGGTCCAGAAGGGGAACTGAGGGGACCCAAATTCAAGATGCCCGACTTGCACCTCAATGCCCCCAAAGTCTCCATGCCTGAAATTGACCTAAATCTGAAGGGTCCAAAGCTGAAGGGTGATGTGGATGTTTCTCTGCCCAAAGTGGAAGGTGAAATGAAGGTTCCAGATGTTGACATCAAAGGGCCCAAGGTGGACATTGATGTTCCAGATGTGGATGTCAAAGGCCCCGACTGGCACCTGAAGATGCCCAAGGTAAAGATGCCCAAATTCGGCATGCCCGGGTTCAAAGCAGAGGGACCTGAAGTGGATGTGAACCTGCCCAAGGCCGACATTGGTGTCTCAGCGCCCAAGATGGACATAGATGTTCCCGATGTGGATATTGAAGGTCCAGATGTGAAACTGAAGGGCCCCAAGTTCAAGATGCCTGAGATGAACATCAAGGCCCCCAAGATCTCCATGCCGGATGTTGAGCTGGACGTGAAAGGACCTAAAGTGAAAGGAGATTTTGATGTGTCCATTCCTAAGATTGAAGGTACTTTCAAAGGCCCCAAAGTCGATCTTAAGGGCCCAGATCTTGATTTTGAAGGACCCGATGCCAAACTCAGTGGCCCTAATGTGAAGTTGCCATCACTGGACATATCTGCTCCTAAAGTAACTGTTCCTGATATGGATTTGCACTTGAAGATGCCCAAAATTGGAGTTTCTGTTCCCAAAGTAGATGGTGAAGTGGACCTCGAGGGGCCTAAGGTTGACGTGGAAGTGCCAAGCTTGGATGTGCATTCAGAGAGCCCAGATGTGAACATCGAGGGGCCAGATGTGAAAATTCCGAAGTTTAAGAAACCCAAGTTTGGATTTGGAGCAAAGGGTCCTAAAGCTGACATCAAGCCAGCTTCACTTGATGTGACCATGCCTGAGGCAGAGCTGAACGTGGAAACTCCTGAGGTTGGTGTTAGTGGTAAGGGCAAGAAAAGCAAGTTTAAGATGCCCAAGCTGCATATGAGCGGGCCTAAGGTGAAGGCCAAGAAGCAGGGCTTTGATCTGAATGCTCCTGGGGGTGACATTGATGCCAGTCTCAAGGCTCCTGATGTGGACGTTGGTGTTGCTGGCCTGGACACTGCAGTCAGAGTTGATGTGAAATCTCCCAGAACCAAGAAGACTATGTTTGGGAAAATGTACTTTCCAGATGTTGAGTTTGACATTAAATCACCCAAGTTTAAAGCTGAGGCCCCACTGCCCAGCCCCAAGATGGAAGGTGAGATCCAGGCGCCTGATCTGGACCTCTCTTCACCAGGGATCAGTGTGGAGGGTCCAGATGTGAAGGTGAAGGCCCCCAAGTTCAAGATGCCAGGTGTGGACATCTCAGGGCCAAAGATAGAAGGGGACTTGAAAGGTCCCAAGGTGCAGGCTACACTGGGTATGCCAGGTGCCACCATAGAAGGTCCAGATCCTGAGGTCAGAGCTCCTGCTTTTGGCAGTTCCACTCCACAGGTCTCCATACCCCATGTTAGTGTGGACTTGAAAGGACCAAAGATCAAGGACAACATCCCCAGCATGGGACTCCAAGGACCAGGCGTAGATCTGCAAGGTCCAGAAGCAACAATCAAGTTTCCCAAGTTTTCAGTGCCCAAGGTTGGTGTCCCTGGTGTCACCATGGAGTCTGGGGCCGCTGCCGCTGGAGTGCAGCAGCCTTCTCTCGAGGGAGGCCTGAGTGCTCCAGACCTTGGGCTCCAAGGGCCTCAGGTTGCGCTAACCGGGCCTGGTATGGACCTGCCCTCCATGAGCCTCTGTATGCCCGAAGTCTCTGGGCCCGACATTGATCTGAACTTGAAAGGACCAAGTCTGAAGGGAGAGCTGGACGCCTCCGTTCTCAGTGTGAAGGCACATAGCCCAGGCCTAGACCTCAGAGGTGGAGCCGGGAGGGTGCAGGTAGGAGGAGATGGTATGAAAGTGCCAGGCGTTGAGGTCGGGGCCCCAGACGTGACACTGAAGGGACCAAGCCTGCAGAGAGACCTGGCCATCTCTGGTGACATCAGGGGTCCCAGTATCTCCCTAGGCACTCCTGACCTGAGTTCTGCAGCCCCAGAAGCCGGAATTAAACTTACCCAAATGAAGCTCCCCCAGTTTGGTGTCTCTACGCTAGGGTCCAATGTGGACATGGGTGTCAAAGAGGCACAAGTTGCGGGGGAGCTCCAAGGAGTGGATGTGAGCCTAAAAGGGCCATGGCTCTCTGCGCCCGACGTGGACTTGAACTTTCGGGGACCAAAAGTGACAGGGAGCCTTGGGGCAACTGGAGAGGTGAAAGGGGCTCTTCCAGGAGTCAGCAGTCAAGGCCTGGAAGGAAACCTGCAGGTGTCCGGAGGTGGTGTGGACCTGCCTGGGGTGGCGGTGACTATCCCAGCAGGGCTTGTTGCTAGTCCTGACATCCAAGGTGGCCTGAAGGTCTCTGGACTGGACCTCCGAGAGGCCACTCCTGATGTCAGTGTCAAGGGGCCATCTTTCAACGTGGTCTCCCCAGAGTCGGATTTTGCTGTCAGCTTGAAGGGCCCGAAAGTTAAAGGTGGCATGGACCTGTCAGGGGGTATCAGTGCCCCTGACCTCAGTGTCAGAGGCTCTGGGGTAGAGTGGAAGGGACCCCAGGTCTCCTCGGCTCACAGTGCAGCCCTTCATTTCTCAGGACCAAAGTTGGAAGGAGGTGTGAAAGGGGGTGAGCTTGGGCTGAGTGTGTCGGCACCCCAGGGCCACGTGGAGAGTGGGTCTGGAAAAGTAACATTCCCCAAGATGAAGATCCCCAAGTTCACCTTTTCCGGCCGTGAGCTGGTGGGCCGAGAGGTGGGCGTGGATGTTGCCTTTCCTGAGGCAGAGGCCCGCATGCAGGCTGGTGCTGCGGAAGGCGAGTGGGAAGAATCTGAGGCAAAGCTGAAGAAGTCCAAGATCAAGATGCCGAAGTTCACCTTCTCCAAACCCAAGGGCAAGGGCAGCACTGCAGGCTCGCCAGAGGCGTCTATCTCTGGATCCAGAGGGGACTTGAAGAGCTCCAAGGCCAGCCTGGGCTCCCTGGAGGGGGATGTGGAGGTGGAGACAGCGTCCCCCAAAGGCAAGTTCTCTCTGTTTAAGAGCAGGAAGCCGAGGCACCGCTCCAGCTCCTTCAGCGATGACAGGGAGCTCTCTGCACCTTCCACCCCAACAGGAACTCTGGAGCTCGAGGGCAGCGAGTTGGCCGCAGAAGTCGGGAAAGTGAGAGGCAGGCATGGCAAGTTGAAGTTTGGTACCTTTGGTGGGTTGGGATCGAAGAGCAAAGGTCACTATGAGGTGACTGGGAGTGACGAGGAGGCAGGCAAGTTGCAGGGCAGTGGTACGTCCTTGGCCTCGAAGTCCCGACTGTCCTCCTCCTCCAGCAATGACAGTGGGACTAAGATAGCTGTCCAGCCTCCCAACGTGGAGCTGACACTGTCTTCCAAGGAGTAGCGGCCACACTGTGCACGCGCCTGTGTAGACTCAGTTGCAGAGGGGCGTGTAGATAGGCTAGTGGCCTTGGTGGTGTGCAGGGCTGGCTGCTTTGGCACCAGTGTGGCAGCTGCGTGGCCACCACTGCCCTGCAGCGTGCTCCGTGAGGTTCAGTACGCTGGTGCTGGGCAGAGCCAACAGTATTTGCCTTAAGATTTCAGTTTTCTTTCTCTTTTTTTTTTTTTTTTTTGTGTGTGTGTTTTGCATTGAACGCTGAGAGCTCCTGTTTACTAAGCAAGCTTTTGTGTTTATTACCCTCATTTGTACTGAAAATTATTAGTGTTGGGATAATGGAGACCCACTTTTCTCATTGTAATGACTTTTGGGGCTTTTGTTGGTGAGGGAGGGTGGGAAGCAGCAGCAGAGCCAGAGTCGCCATTCTCCTGGGATGGGACCTGTGCCAGTGGCCACCTCTGTGCAGCCCAGAGCAGCTGGCACCGGCTCCTGGGGGTGAGGTGGGTGGTGGGCTGTCAGGAGCAGGGAACTGGGATCTGTGTGCAAGCTGCTCAGCCTGTTGGCTAGACATGCGGGGCTTCCTTCCTGTGTTTTATAAAGGAAAAGTTCCACTGGTAAACACCATGCTCCTGATGATAGTTCTGTTTTTTTTTTATTTTGTTTTTTTTTTAACAAATGTTACTATGATTAAGAAAATTTCCAGCACTTTAATGGCAAAATTAATTGAGAATGTAAGGAAGTGGATGCTGTACAAGGTAAATAAAGCTGTTTATTAACCCTGATGGTTGTACATTGGCATTCTGTGTTTGGGGGTGAGGTTGGGGTGGCCTGAGTGTGGAGGAATCCTGGCCCAGGCCGGTGAAGGTGGGTGTTGGAGCCTCGCTGAGTGGGCAGGAGGCAGGTGCATCTCAGACAAACTCTGTACTCGGGCATGGTTCTGGAGGGGTCAGGATGAGCATGGTGCAGCCTCTCTGCCTACAAGCACTCGGCCTACCTTCATGGTATCAGTGGCCCCAAGTCCTTCCTGAGGTTCCCCCAGCCCAGTAGCACAGCTGTATGGGTGTGGCCAAGGCCATAGCAGGGTTGTAGTCCAGCCTGGGAGCATTTCCATCTCTGTCAGGGTCCCCACATCCAGGTTCCACCCAAATGCATCAGCCTGAGGCCGAAGGTGGGAGTTGGGCAGGGGCAAGGAGATCCCTGGATGGGACCCTGGCTGCACCCCTGGGCCTGGATGGAGCAGGCCAAGAGCACAGGACTGGGAATCAGGGCTACAACGCAGGTGTCTGCCCTGGGGGACACAGGACAGGTGGGGCAGGAGGGTCCTGGAGGTACAGGAGCAAGCAGAGCAGCTGCTTATGAGCCCAGATACTCTGAAGGGTGAAGCAGGAGGATCCAGTTTGAGGCCACTTGGGCAACTTAGCAGGAACTCAGAAAAAGCACCAGTGTAGGATCCCTGCAAGGTCCCTGGCTGTGGGCACTCAGATCTACGTCCTCTATAGTCTGGCCACGCCAGGCCTCCACAACTCCCTCAGAGGCTGGGCAATTTTGGGTCTGGGCAGGTGTGGCTGTCTGCTCAGGAGCTGTCTGATGAGTTGTGAGCAAAGGTGACACTCATGAAACCACTAGCTCTGGTCTGCCAACAAAAGCGCAACTTCCCCAGGATCTGCAGGGGCCATCCCATGCCTCCGTCACACACCCTTCTGTCCCTTACCAGGCTCCACTGCCCCCTCTGGGTGTGGGGACCTTGGGAAGTGTCCTCTGGGACATGAGGCAGGCATGTAACAACTTTCTCCCTCTTTTCTGTTTTTTTGAGATGGGCCTGGCCTGGAACTTGTGATCCTCCTGTCTCAGCTTCCTGAGTGATGGGATTAGAGGTGTGTGCCACCTCACCTGGCTTTTCTCCTTTTGGAAGTGTATTCATTTGAGATTGAAACCTTGAGAGAGGCCTTGAGAATGAGTCTGAGGTACTACACCCTGCCCTGGACCCCACAGTGGCTGACATTTCCTTCCATCCTGCATAGATGTCATTGGTATTATTTTGGGGTCTTTTTTAGAGAGTCTCACTATAAAGTTGGCCTTGAACTCTATTTTGCAGCCCAGGCTTTCCTTGAACTCAGAGCAATCCTCTTCCCTCAGCCTCTGGTGGAATTGCAGGCACATGCCACCATGCCCACCTAGAGGTGATTATTATTGCCCTTGCTGAGCCCTTGGAGAGTTAATTGCACTCATCACTTCACTGTTTGTACTGTGTGACTCCAATATAACTAAATTCAAAAACCCCTGTTATACTTTCTGATATAGAGCCCATATTTACAATTCTCAATTGTCCAATAATTTCCTTTGTAACAGTTTTTCTTTTAAAATCTCTCAGTGAGGCTTCAACTGTCCCTGACCCCACCTGGCAGTTAACATTGGTCTCTCTGGGTTTTTCCCTTAGTCTGGCTCTGTGGCCCAGACTGATTTCTCAGTGCTCTCTTGCCTACAGCTCTGGGGCAGGGACTCGGTGTTATCACTGTCACTTGGCCCTGGCTCTTGTAGGACATCCCTTGGCCTGTGTACTGCTGTGCAATTCCGGGGATCTGGGGTGCCAGGCTGAGTCCGTCTGGGTTCAGCCCCCAAAGGGGGGCCATTTCAGTTCCATAGTGGGTGCGCCCTCTCTTTGTCATTATCTGGCCTTGTTTCCCATTGGAAGTGAGACGCCCACGTTTGGGCGGGCTGATTTCACAAGCTGGCTTTGGGGAGCAGTTGGGGCCTGGGCCCCACAGCACAGAGCACTCAGTGCCTCAAGGGCTGTGTTGTTTACTGGCTCACAGTGGCCATGGTGATGTGTGGAGCCCTGTGTTCCCCCAGCCTCTGCCGGGAGCTGGGAGAGATCCCAGGCGCTGCCCAGGGTGCAGCGGCTAAGCGCAGCTTGGTATGGCACAGGGTGCAGTTGCTAAGTGCTGCTTGGCATGGGCTCGGACAAGGCCATGTGTCCTCCCTTCGGACTTGAATCTGCAGCTCCGCCCCGAAAAGCAGCAGGAAGATGCAGCTCTGGAGGAGGCCAGGTCTCCAGGCCGGAGCCCCAAGGCCCTGACTGGCTGGCTTTCTGCTTAGGCAGGAAAGGGTATTTTTCTTCTGCATGGTGCCTACCTGAGGAAGCTGGGGTCTCCAGGGGGAGGCTCAAGAATGGGACTTTCTCCTGAAACCTGAGGGTCCTGCCCCTTTCACAGCCCCAAGCACTGTTAGAGACCCTGAGTACCTGGCCCGCAGGGAGGACCCTGGGCAACAATGATGACAGCAGCAGCATGAACTTGCTCCCTTGCTGTGGCCGTGGGAGGCCCAGGCTTTCCCTGCCTCACTTTCCCAATCTGCAGGCTGATGTGAATCAGCAGGCATAAGGGCTCAGGTTTGGGAAATGCAGGGCATATGACCCTCAGATCTTGCCCAAGGTCACAGTGACCTGGCAAGGTCAAAGTCCAGAATCCACTCAGGACATCGAGACTGCCAGGATAGCACACGGAGGACAGACACCAGGCAGAAACGAGAAGCCAGAGCTGCTGCCAGAAGTGGTGGGGACGATGGACCAGTGTGCTAATGGCCAGCGGAGGACTCTGAGGCGGCTCATAGCTTTACTGTCACAGGATTTTTTTTTTTTTTTTGGTCTTTTTGAGACAGGGTCTCGCTATGCAGTTCAGGCTGGCCTTGAACTCCTCTCGACCCTCCTGCCTCAGCTCGGGAGTGCTGGGATTACGGGTTTGTAACGCCACCTCCGCCTCTGCCACGCATTTTAAAAGTGCATCTTCGCTGGTTTGCGATCACACCTGGTGTGTGCCGCCCCGACTTCGCGCCACGCACTGTGTGTCGCACTTTGTCTCCTGGCTGTCACATCACGCCGACGAGGGCAGCGTCAGCTTCCGCGGCCTCGCAGTCGGGTCGAATTGGATCGGGTCGGGCTGGGGAGGGATACCGCGGTGAAGGGATTCCTGCGGAGCGGTACCGCGGTGCGGGGGCTCCTGGGAAGCAGGAGACGCCGGGAAACTCGGTCAGCGCCGAGCAGCACCCCGGGCGACCCCACAGGAAACTGGCGCCCCGTGGGAGGGCGGGGCTGAGAGATACCCCACTCCTCCCCGCCCCCTCTCCCCGCTCCTGTCCGACATGGTCCTGCCAGTCCTCGCGCGTTTATCCCATGCGTCACCTGTTGCCGGGCAGATCTTTACCCGGCGGGCCGGGGCCGGGCGGGGAGGGGAGGGAAAGGGTAGGGAGGGGACGAGCAAGGCCGTCCCGGTTGGGTTCTTTTGGCAGCGTAGAGGAGGTTGAGTCTGGGAGCCAGGGTGTGGCCTGGGCGTGCCGAGAGGCTTCAGCTCTGAGAGCGGCTTGCTCCTCTCACCAACCGAATTCTCCTTAAACATTAATGCTTTAAGCCCAGGGCCTTAAGTTTATTTTTCTAGTGCCTAGGAAGGAGCCAAGGCCACCACGTATCCCGGAGCCGCCAGCTCTGTTTAGAATTTTATTCGGAGACTGGACCGTGCTGAGCTGCCCAGGCCGGGCTTGCCTTTGCATCCAACCTGCCTCGACCTGCTGGTTTGAGGAGGGAGCTGCAGACCTTTGGTGAAGGTGCACGTGCCCTCTACACCCTTTTTGGTGACTGCTGTTTGTTTTGAAATCGTTATCCCTGAAAATGGGAAACCACACAGGACTGTTTAGCAAGAGGAAATTGATGCCAGTATCAGTGGGGCTCCCAGTGGAGATCCTAGCCCCGACCCAGGCACGGTGTGCTCTGTGCCCTGTGTCCTATGAGGAGGTGGAGATGGGGCCCTCCTGCTTGTGGGACCCATGTGCCTGTGACCTGTGGAGGACTCAGGGGCTGGCAGGTGTTGGCTCTGTCCTCTCTGAATGAGGGGGCTTGGGCACAGCCTGAACTGCTGCGTCTGTCCATCTGTCTGATCACAGGGGAAGGTGACCCTTCTCTGCTTCCCAGAGTGTTTCTATATTATGATACACAATTCCTTTATTCAAAACTAGCCTGCCTGTCATTAAGTGACTCAATGCATGTAACCAATTATGTAAAGTTTTGTCACTTGCTGCATACCTCCCACTTCTAAATTCCGTATAAACTAAACTTTTCCTAAATTCAGCGCTGTGGGCTTTGAACAATTATCCCACAAATTCACCAGTTGAAGATCCAACAGTCGGGCCTGGGATATAGCTCCATGGCACAGCACCTGCCAGGCATGAGGTCATAAGTTCAATCTCTAGTACCAAAAAAAAAAAAAAAAGAAAGAAAGGTTAAAAAAAATGAAGACCCGATGGTCCACTGGTGTAAAGATTAAATGCTGCCTTTGTATCTCCTTGGTGCAGAGTCTTCCTTTTGGTTCAGCTTGGCTTGGCTCAGCTTGGGAATTCTCCCATAGGCTCCTTCCCCAGAATAACCCAGCCAGGATGCAGATGGCTGTGTTTTCCCCCTGAAGCCAAGTGTGGCTGCTTTGATTTTTTTTTTCTTTATTGTTGTGGGATGAACCCAGAGATTTTACAGTGAACTACTTTTCTAGCCTTTTTAAATGTTTATTTTGATATAGATTCTTGCTAAATCACCAAGTTGCCCAGGTTGAACTCAAATATGTAATCCTCCTGCCTCAGCCTCCCAAATGCTGGGATTACAGGCATGCACCACCACGCCCATCCTAGATGATCTTCTAGTTTGAGTTCCAGGGTATGAATCAGGTTTGGGGACTCAGAGGCCACTTGGATTTTACAAATTGCTGGAACAGTCGAACTGCCAACCACGCCTGCACCTTGGGGCTCTGTGTGCCTGCATGTAGGCAGGAGGAGCAGGCTGGGGACCTGATTCCTAAGTACCTGGCCTCAGGACAGGCGCTACTAGCTGTGATCTGGGAGTGATGCCTTGGGAGATGCAGTCGGGAGAGGCTGGCAGTGGCTGCTGTCCCTGCCACCAGAACAAGAAGCACCGTTTCCTGTCCAAGATGCCTGTCCCTGCCCATCCTCTGTGAGGGTCCCCTTGCTTCTTTCCCTGAAGCTTTCCTTGTACAGCTGTGGCGGTGGCCCTCAGGGTAGCCACAAGCTCAGTGCCCCCTCCCCATTTGTCTTTGGCTCCATGCAGACAGGAAGCCACGGAGCTGTGGTCTGGCAAGGATCATGGCCTCTGCCCAGGACTTCCTGGCCCACGAAGGTAGGCAGGGCCGGGCCTACGGTCAGCTGCGCAGGACAGGGGACCACCTGCTCTCTTGGCTACAGTGAGCCTGTCTGAGACTTCCCTGTCCCCACATCCCCTTCCACCTGTGCCCATCCCACCTGTGTCCTCGGCCTTTCCGCTCTGGGCTGTTATTGTCCTGTGTGGTAGTATACAGCAGGGGACAGTCACCCAGTGTCCCTCAGCCAGAGCTCCCCATGCTGCTTCTGGAGCAGGATGGAGACCACGGAAGGTCTGCACCAAAGCCCCAGAGTTCGCTCATTGAGTCCCTGCTACAAGAACCCCACCAGGTGGTCACAGCTGGTGGAATACATCCCACCTGGCACACATTCTCAGACAGGCAGGCAGGTCGAGAACTGATGTCCTGAAAACTGACTGATTGACTGATTGATCTCCAGTCCTGAGGACTGAACCCAGGGCCTTCTCACTGAGCTACTTATCCCTCTGCCCACCTTTTTAAAAACATTTTTTTGGGATAGAATCTTGTTAAGCCACTACATTCTGGATTTAAACTTGCAATCCTCCTGCCTCAACCTCCAGAGTGCTGGGGCGACAGGTGTGCACCACCATCCCTAGTTTAATTTTTAATTATTCCACAGTGAAATTTTTTATTTCTTAATTTCTTTAGGTTTTTTTTTTTTTTTTTTTTTTTTTTTTTTTTTTTTTTTTTTTTTTTTTTTTTTTTTTTTTTTTTTTTTTTTTTTTTTTTTTTTTTCTTCAAGGCAGATGCTTATGCCACTGAGCTAAATCCCCAGCCTTAGGTTTTTTTGGATAGGGTTTCACTATGCAGTTCAGGCTGACCTCGTTTTCATGGTGATCCTCCTTCCTCAGCCTCCTGAGTGCTGGGATTACAGGTGTACACCACCACACCTGTCTTTCTTCTTCCCCTTCCCCTTCCCCTTCTCCTTTTCTTCCTCTTTCTCCTCCTCCTTTTTTTGGGAAAATTCAGACAATAGAGGGGAAGTTCCTCTGTCCCACCCCATTATATCCACTTCCTCTACTGTCCTGAGTGCTGGGTGGGCAACCAGCTCTGTGAGCTGAGACTCATCCTGGAGTTGAACTGCATAGACAGTGCTGTCTGTGCTCCTCTTCTGTGGAGTGGCACACAGTTGACGAGTGACCATGGGCACTGCTGGAATGTGGCACGGGCAGCTGCTGAGACTCAGCTAGTGGCGTCCACCTGCTCTCTGGAAGATTCACACCTCCCACTTTTGGGCATGAAAGCCTGGCTTCCCGGTACCCAGTCCATCTTCAGGTCCCTTCTTGTCCACCAGCCTCTGGGCCCACATAGTTGTAATAAAATCCTCCAACCTTAACTGCAGGGGCTGGGGGACCACATGGTGAGCTGGAGGCTCCAGGTGCCCCTTTCCAATGCTTGCAGTCACGAGTCTCCTCCAGCTGTTCAGTGCTCAACTGTGAGCTTTGGGGTCAGGGCTTGGAGAGTTGTGGGTCTCATCATCGATCCTTCCTCCTCAGCCTCCTACTGGAGAGGCTCTGAGGACTCCTTTTACCCCAGCTCTCACTGTGACCTCTGCACGGTGGCCCATGGTGGGCACCTTCTACACCTGCCTGGCCTCCCCTTGTGTCCCCTCTGAGCGCCTCAGTTGGTATTGCTGGGTGTTGCCACCCATGCAGCCCTTGAGGTTCTGGGGTGAAGGACCTCGAGAGGATGACAAAGATGAGACAAAGCTGGGGTCAGGCGGAACCCTTATCTTCCTGACAGGAGGAAAGGAACTGCTCAACCAATGCTGCATGTTTATTTGTATACTGGGAAGTATGATGTCAATTTCAGCCCCTCTGCCTAGCAACCTATTACTTGGATTGTCTAGGGGCTTGGTGCTTTTCTGAGCTGTCGCAACTTCTTCACGTGGCTGACCCGGGTTCTCTTTGTTTTTGGGACAGTCATGCCCCGGCCATGCGGCAGCCTCACATGTGTGGTCAATTTCCAGCTTCAATGGCTCCCATCAGCTGGGTTTGCTCTTGGCCTGGCTCTGATGGTTTTGAGAATCCATGGAGCTTTTTGGGGTGCCTCAGAATCTCGGCTGGGCTGGGACCAGGTCACCCCTCGCCTGCCCAGTTTACCACCGACAGCTCTGGGTACCAGCTACATGAAGCTGGGTAGCCCACCATGCCTGGCAGCATTGCTCTTCCTTGGCCTCTATAGTGGATGTGATGCCAGCACAGGCAGGAAGGTGATGGACTCGGCTGATCTAGCGCTCACTCATATCAGAGAAACGTTTGCTCTGGCTGGGCTGCATCATTTTCTAAAGGAACAGAGCCACGTTTGTGTCTGCCCCTTCACTTCACCTGGCTGCTACAGCATCTGTGATACCGTATTACTTCTAAAATGCTGTCCACTGGGCCAGGAATTTAAGGAACAGGACCCTAAATGAGCAAGACCATGTTTTTGTGAGGTCGCTTCTCCCCTTGAATACACTGGCGGCTGTGCTGTGGGCTTTTTCTTTGATTTTTTTTAAATCTTGGAAACTTGCAGCATGTGAGTAGATGGCACTGGGTTGGGTTGTGGCTCACAGTACCGGGCTCCCCGCTCCACCGCTGCCTTCTGTGTGACTGGGCTCAGCTCGAGCATACCTTGAGCCTGTGTCCGCCCACAGCTCTGGAGCTGTGAGGAGTCAGTGCAGCTCAGAGTTGGGCACACAGTAAGTAATGATGCGTCTGCTTTGCTTACAGAAGGGGAAATGTTCCTTTCTCTGATTATTCAGACTCATTCTATTATTTGTTTGAAAATAATAAATTGAAATCCAGGGAAAAGTCGTCATGTGTTTTTTCGAGACAGGGTCTTACTTGTAGTGCAAGTGGATTTGAACTTATTTATGTAGTCCAGGCTGGCCTCAAACTCTCAGAAATCTTCCTGCCTCAGCTTCCCAAGTGCTAGGATAACAAGGGTGCCCACTGTGCTGGGTTTGAACCATCAAATGTTTAAACAAGCAAGTAAACTCTTTCTGGGAAAAGCAAGATTTTTTTTGTAATTTGTGTCTGATTAGAGTTTTTAACAATTTGTAAAAAATCTCCCCATTGAAGTTGGGGTGGGACTGATGGGCATTATTGAGAGCCTTGCATTCTCTGGCCATCAATTGCTAAAAGGGATGCAGCCAAAGGCTATTTCGTCGTTCACTCTTTCATTTGTCACTCAGCTGCCCGTCTGCCTGAGTCACAAACATTCCCAGAAGGCCTGAGACCATGCTGGCGGAGGCCCATGTTGCTCCAGCCTTGAGGAAGGTCCCGTGAGGCAGTGGCTCCTTCCTTGTGGGGAAGACCCTAAGCAGCCAGCATGGGCCAGTTGCCTGGGTCAGGGAGCACAGCCTGCCTGCTGGGAAGCATGAGCAGGGACCCCATGTGAAGGCAGGGTTAGCGATTCACCATGCATCTGCGTCCTCCAAGAACCAGTGTCTTGGTTACCCCAGATGGACACCTGGCCCAGTCCAGGAACCCCCAGGGACCCTGCTTCAGCATGGGGACCCCTGACCTGGAGATCTGCGATACTGGCCTTAGAGTGTGTGGGGCCCTATGTCCTGGTGGCCACCCTGACCCCACCCTGCACTTCATGCTAGATGAAGAGAAGCTTCCTGGCCCCCAGAAATCTCCTCCCTTCCTCACTGTTCCTCAGTCAACTGGCCCTTTGCTCAGCTGCCACTACAAAGGCCCTGGGAACAGGGCCAGGCTCTGGTGGCCAGTGAAGCCACGAGACCCTCTTACCTTGTCTGGGCCTCAGGTTACACCTGGTCCTCGAGCTCTGTGTGGCAAGAGCCTTGGGCTGGGGCAGCTGGGGGTGCAGTGCCTGAAGTCAGGAGCCTGGGTCTTGCTCCTGCAAGTTCCTCAGTAGTACCTGTGGCTTCCCACCTGGGCTGAGGCGTCAGTGTGGGGAGCTCTGGGTGGAGTGGCATCAAGGCTGGGATTTGGAGGACACATTGTTGCTGTGCTCCCGAACCTGCTCACTCCATGCCTGGCCTCCACAGGTGCCCGGGGCCGAGTCCCACACAGCCAGGGCCTGTCTGTGTCTGTCTTTTTGTCCGGGGCCTGCTCCCACAGTGGCCCAGCCCTGCTGTTCCTGGCCCTGCTCTCTGGCCTGCCTGGCTGTCCCTCTCAGTCCCCTCTCCCTTCATGACATCCACCCGGCCTTCCTGGCTGTGGAGCCTCTTACCTCGGGAGGGCACAGGCGATTGCTCTGTGTGCCATGGTTCTCTGAGCCCTCAAGGGCCTGCAGCGATGGATCCGCCCTTGAGGTCACTGCTGGCTTTCGAAAGAGCAGCGGCAGCACTGGGCACAGCATCCCATTTGCAGTCACGTGTTTATTCTGTATTTGAGTTCACTGGGAGCAGCCCCAGTGCGAGTGTGGCAAAAGTTCCGGGTAACAGTCACTGTACAGCCCTCACTGTGTGCAGCTCCGGGGCCCGCTCCATGCACCCCACCAGAACCCTAGAACCCTGTGCTCCATCCTCCTCCCCGGGCCCAGCAGCTGCTGCCCCATCTCTAGCTTTGTGAATCTGACTGCTCTGGGTCTTTGTGGAGTGAATCCCACAACATTTGATATCTGCCCTTTGTGTCTGCTTCCTTCTCTTAGGGCAGTATCCTCAGGGTTCAGCTCTGCTGTGGCCTGTGTTGGAATTTCATTTCTTCAATCTGAGTGATTGAGTGTGGAGGCACATGCCTATGATACCAGGGCTCAGGAGGCTGAGGCAGGAGGAATGGGACAAGTTTCAGGTCAGTCTAGGCTACACAGTGAGAACTTATCTCAAAAAACAGAGCACCAGGGCTGGGGATGTGGCTCAGTGTAGAGCTCTTTGCCTCACATGCACAAGGCCCCAGCACCACACACACACACACACACACACACACACACACACACAGTAGAGACAAAAAGACAGACAGAGCCGGAGGGTGGCTCCCCTTGCCTGCCATCCAGCTTCAGGCTGGACCTGCCCTCTGGCTGTTATGACAGTTGGGCTAGGCCCTGACCCCTGCTCTTACCTCCCCAGGTCTCCTGTGCGGCAGGGGTGCAGGTCAGATGCAGACTCTTAATCTGATGCTCTTTACACACTGGAGGTTTGAGCCTGGAGACCCCCCCTACCCCCAGGTAGGGGCTCAGGGCGCGCACTGATCACAAGGTGCTGGGTGAGCACCTCACATTTTTTATAGGCTGAAACTTGACATCCTCCGGTGCTCCTCTTATTTTTCTCAAAGATCCTCCTGCCTCAGCCTCCTGAGCTCTGGGATCACAGACATGCACCATCAAGCCTGGCTTTCCTATGTCCTTTATGTCTGGTATACCCTTGCCATTCCCGTGGGCTCCCACTTCCACACCCAGAGCCCAGTCACCTTTCCCATATGTGTCACCCTTACCAGAGCCACCTGGATGTGGCTGTGGCTTCCTCGCCAGCCCCCCTTCCCCTGTGCCACAAGCTTCTGGTTTTTGCTTCTCTTAGCACAAGACTAGAGGCCCGAGGACATCTACATCTGCAGCCCACAGTGCCCCACGCTCCAGACCACACCTTTTACTCCTCACCCTGCTTCCCGGTCTGTGGCCACTGATCACTGCTCCTGTTGGCAATGGCTGTGTGTGGGTGTCATCTGCTGTACCTGCTCTGCCTCAGCGAAGATGTCCCATGCCCCCTTTACAAGCCGTGGCAATGTGCCCCTTTCCTGCCCTCTGCACACCAGCCTGTTGGCCCTGTCTGTCACTTTCTTCTGCTCTCTGGCACTCAGGCTCCAGGACAGTGCCCTCTCATCCCTGGGGGCTCCTGGCTGCACTCCCATCTGCTCACAGCTGCAGATCCTTCCCTTCGGTGCAGATGCTGGGCAGAGACACCTGCTGGACCCTGGAAAACACCGGTGCTGAACCAGAGTGGTGCCCTGAGGCTGACCAGTGGCCAGGGCCTCTGCCCAGCCTGGCTTTTCCTGTGGCTGCTCTGGAAGGTGAAGACCACAGCCTCCCCTGCCCACCTGCTCTGCTTGCTTCCTTCCTCTTTTTCCCTGTGCAGGTGAGGGGACTTGGCTGATTCCTCTGGGTCATTTCTACCCCTGTCTTCTGTGCAGAGCTCGGGAGTGAAGCTCATGTGAGGCTGTGCCTGCCTACTGTCCGTGCACATCTCCTGTGCCAAGTGGAGCAGGGTAGAGCAAGGTAGAGGGCTTTCCTCTGGCCTAGTCCCACGTCCCCTCCCACAGCTGGACCTGTGCATGGAGGCCAGGGCCTCACTGTGGTACTGCGGACCAGGAGGGATGAGAAATGCGCCTCATTCCTGTGTGCAGAACTGAGGTGCCCATTGCTGCTTGCTACCCCAGCTGTGTCCACCCTGTCCGTGCCAGGAGGCCTGTGCAGGCTGGTACTGGAGACTGCAGAGAGGACAACCAGCACCGATCAGGACACTGTGACCAGCTGACTTGCTACCGTCTTCTGCTCATACGTAACCCTTGACTTGGAGCTGGAAAGGTTGGGAGGCCCCAAGGTGCAAAGGGGTCACTGAGGAGCCTGCAGCACACCCAACCCTGCTGCTGCCCTGTGGCTCTGGCCTTGGGTCTCCTGTGACCTTCAGCACAGCCCCACCTCTGCCTGGGCCCCATGCAGGCCTCCAGGGTGACACCAAGCTCCTGTGTTCCAGGGTGGGGTGTGTGGGCCCAGGGCCACCTGGTGGTTGGAGCTGCATCCTTAGGCTCCTGAGTCTGCTTCTTCATGGTTAAAAAGCCACAAAGCCAGCTTTCCTTGGTTTTGCTCAAAAATGAGAAGCATTCTCGTCCCTCCCTGGATCACTGCTTATTGGAGTGATAACTGTAGATAAAGCATCCTGCTCCGCCTGCTCCCTGTGGAGTCCTGATGTGGGCAGTGTCTGGTGGCCTGTGTGATGTGTGCTCTGCTACAGGAGGGAAGCAGGCAGGGGAGGAAGATGGAAAACAGTGGAGTCAGGTGGTGGCAGGGCCCTGGCGAGTGCTTCCTGGGGTCCTCACTCTTAGGTGCAGGAGAGGGTTCAGGCACTGTCTTGGTAACTTTTCTTTCCTTGCTGAGTCAAAATACCCAACACCCAAAATGAAAGAAGGAAAGGATTACTTAGCTCACAGTCTGTGGAGGTTTCAGTCCATACTCTGCTAGGTCCAAGGCAGGGTGGTGTGGCAGAGTGTGATGATTCATGCCAGCGGAAAAGAGCAGAGGCGATGAGCAAAAAGGGAGGAGCACCAAAGACTCTTTCTGTCCTTTATGCAGGCCATCCGCCCTAGGGCAGGCATAGCACTGACCTGTAATCCCAGCACTGGACTGTGAATCAGTCACAAAGCCTAGAAGCTTGCCCCCAAGATGGCATGGGGCTTTAGGAGGACATCCAGACTCAAACCGTAACAGGCACCAAAAGTTCCTAGATTTGCTGAAGTCCTGGGAACCAGGCAGAGTCAGGACAGGGATCCAGGTGCTGGCTTCAACCCTGCCTCTCTCTTGCGCTTCCCTGGTCGCAGCAAGAAGCAGGCCCTGAGCTCATGCTGGGGCGAGCAGGTCCCCACCAAGGGACAAACCTGTGGCTGGTGGCCAAGCTGGATCAAGCAAGGCAGACGCCATGGACAGAGCGTCACCTTGCCCTGCTGGAGCCTGGGTGAGCTCGATGGTCCAGGTTTATCAGCCAGGCAGAGGAGCTGGCCTGGCACCAGTTCTGGAGAGGGTTGGGGACTCATCAGGAGCAGAGGTCTGGGGAGGTTGGGATGTGCAACTGGTCTGAGGAGGGATGTGGGTGCCTGGTTGGTGCAGAGGAGCAGAGAGGGAGCCCCAGTCCTCACGGCCTGCCCTTCCCAGCTCCACAGACTGTTCAGGGCTGGAGGGAGAGCGCTCTCTGGAGTCTGGTTCCTCGACAAGGCCAGAACAGAACCAGAACTTGGCAAATGTAGGGGGGTGTTAACTGTTGTAGAATTCCTTGCATAGCATAGCCGCTCTGGAAGAAAGGCCCTGTTTGCAGACAAAGGTCAGAGGTCTCATTTTGGACCCACTTGGAAAGGTTTAGGCCCTTTCACACTAATCTCAGATTTGCTTGGTTTGCCTCTGAGAGAACAGGCCCAGTGATTGGTGAGGGCTGCATTTAACCCTTGAGCTGGATTTTCTTGTAGCATCAGTGAGGGATTTGGGAAGGAGGACAGGTGAGGGTCACGGGAGGGGGCCGGCACTGGGCAGGAAGCAGCCTCTCCCTCCTGCTGGATGGGTTACGTCCCATGAACCAGGGCCACTCTGCACCTTAGCTGCCTGTCCCATTCTAGCTCCCAGTAGCGACTAATGAGTTTTTATTGACGTGAGAAGCAGTTGAGTTATGCATGTTCCCTGGAGCTGCCCTGGAAGAGGTTCAAGAACAGTTTCACAGCAAAACAGGCAAAGGATGAGCCAGCACACAGCAGGTCGCCTGCCTGCCTGGGGTTGCTGAGCTGCAGGGGTAGCCTGGGGTTCTCTTCTGGAGTGGGACTGGGACATTCCCTCCTCTCCACGGAGTGTGTGTGTGGGGGTGCTGTTTCTTAGGAACCAGCTCTGCAAAGTCCAGCCCCCTCCTGACCTTTTTTGTCCCCAGACAAAAATGTTGGCTCAGCCAAAGTGTGGAGGTGATTTCCAGACCCAAGGCTATGCAGGTAGTGGGTCTCTTCAGACCTCAGTGCTCTTCAGGACGGGCCTAGCTGTCCTGTCAGTCAGCGCTGGAGCAGGTGGGCTGCATCATGATCTAGTCAACAGGGTTGTGAAACCTGTGGCCCAGAGTGGGCAGGGATCTGTTTATGTGATGTCTGTAGTGGCACTGCCATCTGCTCTTCTAAGCACTGAGTTCAGCAGGCAGAGTGGGACAAATGATGGGAGCAGACAGAAGGGGTCTTCTCTCCCTGTGTTCCTGAGTCTGGAGGTTCCCCTGAGTCTGGAGGTTCCCCTGAGGCAGATGTGGCCTCTGGGACCCCAGCTAATTGTGGAGGCCTCTGGCTCCACTCCCAAGACATTGGCTTGGATTTTCTTTGGGGAACTCAGGATTGGCTAAGACTCTGATCTTATTGTAGTTTTTAAAACTACAGTAAAATGCATGTAATCAAATTCACTACTTTGCCACTTTCAGGTTCCCAGTTGGTGGCGTGGTCAGGTGGCTGCCAGAGCTGGCCTCTGGATTTCCATCTTCTCCAGCTGCAGTGCTGGTGCCTGAGTGACCCCAGCCCCCATGTACCTCATAATGCCACATACCTCATGATACCTCATGTACCTGCATGGTGACTTGGGGTGGGGGGGTGGGGGGTGGAGTCCTTTTGGTCCTGGCCTTTCTCTCTGTCCTGCAGTGTACACAGCCCTCCAGGTCCCCGTCTGGTCTGGGCCATTCTGTGTGGTGTCATGGGTGCAGAGTGGGCTGAGTGGGATGCCCAGAGCTAGGTGTAGAGCCCAGGGCTGGGTGTTAAGGAATAGGCAGATGGTGGTGACCCAGGACCCATCTGACAGGCACTGCTGAGGGCCAGGACACTGGCCAGTCCAGACCTGGGGGACTTGGGACCTGCAAGCAGCACCAGAGGGTGAGAGTGGGGCTGGGGAGCACAGGGGGAGCACACAGCCACCGCAGAGGAGGCACCCACAGGTGCTGGGGCCCACCCAGGTCCAGAGGTCAGTGTGGAAGGTGGCACAGGCCAACAGGGTCAGGAGCTGCCTGGGGAGGCTCTCAGGGGTGGTGCAGCAGAGGGGATGCCATGTCTGCAAGCTGCAGTCAACTTGAGATGCCTGAGAAAAACCAACTGAAGCCCATGGGTGTTGTTGCCGTGGTCCTGTGGGGCCCTCTGACACCATCACCACAGCTTCTGTGCATCTGAGGTGGCTCAGCCATCTTCAGGCACTTGGTGACCAAGTAGGGGCATGCAAAGCAGTGTCTCTTGGTGGGCATGATATCTGCCAGGGTCCTTGGAATCCTGAGCTGGCCGGGGGACCTGGGGTCGGTGTGTGTCCTGTTGAGCTGGTGCTGACTGGCAGCAGCCTCTTGGGTCTTCAGGGATGGCAGGGCCCTTGTGGGGATGAGAGATGTTTTGCACAGGTCTCGCCACCACTTGTATTCCTCCCCCAACCTCCTGCCCTCCCCTCCACTCCCAGATCCTTTCTCCTTCTGGGCGCTCTGGCCTGCCCTAGAACTAAACGAGCCTGCTTGCACTGTCTTACCCACAGCTTGCAGTCACTGCCCTGCCTTCTCTGCTCTGGCCTCCTGGCCATAGGCAGCTCCACTTGTCTCTGTGCCTGTTTTCCCAGAGATGTCTCCTGTGTGGCCAGACCTGGTTAGGTGAGAGGGTTTGTGTGCAGGGCTCAGAATGGTGCTTGGCATGGTGTCAGCACCAGAAAAGTTTGCCCACATCCCTGGAGGAGCACGGGAGTTGTTTGCATCCCCCAGTCCTCTCCATAGCTGGAGGCAGAAAGGCTGAGACCATGCAGCAAGTGTGGTGCTGGCCGGCTGGAGCCTCCACCGGTGTTCAGTGCCACTGGGGTCAGGGCAGCCCCCAGAAGCTGAGGTGCTGGAGGGAGAGCGGGTTTTCGAGTGGTCAGGTCCTTATGGGGACCAGGAAGCACTGGGTGGCCTTGGGCTGCCATGCATGGCACAGGATTGGCCATCCTGGAGTTTGACAGGTGGCTGAAGGTCCCAGGGCAGCAGGAGCTTCAGCTTCCTCAGTGAGCCATGCAGATGGTGACTAAAGAGAGGGACACTGGAAGGACCCAAGGTAGACCCTTTCCAGAAGTAGTTCAGGAGAACACAGGCAGCTGTCTGAGGACTGATGTCCAGAGTGGAGTGTGTGCATGTGTGCACATCATGATGCATGTGTATGCACACATGGGTGCATCTGTCTGTCAATTGGTGCACGCACACATAAACACACGTGTGTATATGTAAATAACTACATGCACATGTATATTTGAATGCACGCACATGTATACATGGACACATGCATGTGGTACATTTTGTACACACATAGCTACACATGTTTTACAGTGCACATGTGTGCCTATGCATGTGTATAGTGTGTATTGTGTATGTACTTGTGTGTGCATGTGTTTGTACACCTGCACCCATGTGCATGTGTGTCAGTGTACATGCACATGGGGATGCAGTGTGCATGCGTGTCTGTGTGTGTATGTATGCTGGGGGTGCAGGAAGCCAGGCCCCTACACAGCCAAGAACCAGTGACATCTGTGTCCTTGAAGACACCCTTCTTTTGTATTACAGGTGTGTGCAACCATGCCCGGCTTAGTCATTTTTCTTATTGCTAGGATAAGATATCCAATATCTAGGAGTTAAAGGAAGGAAGCTTTATTTTAGCTCACAGTTGTAGAGATTTCAGTCTGTAGTTGGCTGGCTCCAAGGCAGAGTAGCATGGCAGAGGGACATTGCAGAGGAGAAACAGTCCATGGCAGGGCAGGCAGGAGTCAGCGAGCAGCCAGCTTCCCTTTCTCTTTATCCCATCTCTGCTACAAGCCTTTTGGATAGTGCCCTCCACACACATATGGGGCTTCCAGTTATCTACAGCCATAACTATGCTAAACTAATCCTGGACTAGTTTAGTGCACACATCCTTAATCCCAGCATCACACATCAGCCAGCTCCCGTGAGCCCCACCTATGACCACAAGAGCCTATGGGGGAGCTGGGTATACTTGTGCACACCTATAATCCCATCACTTGGGAGGCTGAGGCAGAAGAATCATTACAAGTTTGAGACCAGTCTGGGCTACAAAGTGAGTTTGAGCCTGAACTGCATAGTGAAACCCTGTCTCAAAAAGACAAAAGGAAAAAAAAAAAAAGGAGGCTATGGAGGACACTAGATATAGGTTATAGCTTGAGAGCTGTCAGAGGGCCTAGCTCTTCTCCATGAGGGTACAGAGATAGATCTAGACTGGACAGAGGATCCCTCCTCCCCAAAGGGTGGAAGGGGCCCTGCAGGGTCATCTTGGGGCTTTGATCTTTGGCCTATCTTCATCCTGGGCCACTCTGTGTCTGTTTCACCCTGAGTTTTCTGTCCTTTGTCCCTGCTTTGTTCTCTGGGCACTGTCCTCATCCAAGTGCTACCCCTTCCAGGCATAAGTTGTCACCACTGGGGTCCAGCTGGTGTCTAGGGGTAGAGGGCAGGTATTGGCTCTAGGGCCAGCAAGGCATCCTATGAGAAAGAGGTCACAGGGTCAAACATCAAGGGTCACTGCTGAGAAACCACTTTCAGGCCATGTGATCCTGGTCCCTATTGGGAGGACTCTGGGGACCACCAGCCAGGCCCCCAACTCAGGTCAGGCACTGGTGGCTCTGCCCTTAGCCTATAACTCCAGGATGCAGAAGTGTTCCTAGATCCTCGGAAGGGATATGTGTGACCTGGAAGTCCTCCTGCCTTTGTGACCTGGAAGTACTCCTGCCTGCTGGTCTAGTGTGTGGATGGAGCAGGCCCAGGCTCCTGTGTTAGTGTTGTTGCTTTGAGCCCCACAGACTGGGAAGCACCAGCTGTGGCTGTGGTGAACAAGGCAGCTGGTTACAAATTTTATTTCTTCCTCTAGAGAAAGAGCCAGGAGACACAGCTTGACTGCAGGCCAGGGAGTCTGCCACAGTTCCATTCCCACCCGGACTGGGCTCCTTGCTGCCCATGGAGCCTCCAGACATCTGTTGTTAAATTCTCTGTCTTTGTGGGTTTGGCAGCCAGGAGCCAGGCCTTAGTTCTCTCCCAGTGCCACAAGGTCTTTCTGTGTGAGATTTGGTTTGTGATTACACACAGACCTGGGAAACTGTGCTTCCTGCACTGTCCACCTTGAGCTGCTCTGTCTCTGAGTCCCCATCCCAGTGGGGTTACCTGGCTTTTTGCCTGTGAGCACACACACACACCTCACCTCCAGCTCCCAGGGCAGTGTGGTTGTGGGAAAACAATATCTGGATAATCACTGTGACTCATCACGCTCCCCCCTAGGGGAGGACGCTGCTGCACTCACCTTGTAACCCTCAAGCTCTGTTTGAGGCGTGGTGAGGCCCGCAGGAAGCCTGTGTGAGCGGAACTGAGCTTCAAAGGAGGGCAACACGCCAGCACATTGCAGCCAGCACATTGCAGCCACCGACAGAGCTTTGGCAGGGCAGGCTGATCGGCCAGGGAGAGCATCCGCCATGCTTTCCCAGGGTAGTGGAACTGCTAAAACCATTTCCTGTGTTGGAGGGCTGGGCAGATTCCAGGACCAGAAACACTGAGACTTTCAGTAAGCACCTTCTAATGAAATCATTGCAAGGTGTGGATTATAGAACGAGTATTTTCTATAAATGCAATTTACATAGTTTCAAAAAAAATACATTAAAACCAGGTGTGGTGGCACATACCTGTAATCCCAGCACTTGGAAGGCTGAGGCAGGAGGATCAATGAGAAGTCAAAGCCAAACTGGACTACAATGTGAGCTCAAGCCCAACTGAACTGCACAGTGAAACCCTGTCTCAAAAGACATGATGTACTGACAGCCTTCAAGAAAGGGTCTGGGCTTTGCAGAACCACCGAGGAAACCAAATATCTTGAGAGAGGTCCTCAGGTGCCCAGTGAGTATGGGCTGAGGCATAGCTGATGGCAGCTTTGCAAACGGCTCTTTGTCCTGTGCGGCTGCTGTGCACTTGTACCTTGGTTATGCTGCTCACGTACTTGGCAGCCCGAATTTAGATGACCCCAGACTCAGTGGGCAAAGTGAGAATCAGCACGGTGTGATTCCCTCCCTGATGGATGTGTGTCCAGGCTGCATGGAGGATGGAGGGCAAAGAACAGCCTGAGCCTTCCTCCCCTTCCTCAAACATTCACGGCCATCAGGACCACAGTGGGTGGGAGAGGCGATGCTTTGGGTGCAGAGCTGAGGGCCGGGCAGTGAGGGCAATTAGGGTAACTCCCTCATCCAGGTCTGGATGGTGGAGGGTTAGGGCCCAACTCACTGAGTCAGCAACTGAGGAAGGGAGACTGGGTCAGGAGGCGCAAGCTCAGTTTTGGACAAGTTAAGTCTGAGATCCTTGGTGGGGAGGCAGGCAAAGCTGTCACCTACAGGGCCAGGGACTCTGGTCCTGGGGTCAGTCCAGCCATGAGAGAGACAGGGTTGCAGGTTCCTTAGGGCCACTGAAACAGGCATACCCGCCGGGCTGTCACAACAGCAGAGATCTACTGTCCAGGATTCCGGAGACCATGAGCGCAGAAGGAAGCGGTCGGGGAGGGGAAGACCCTTCCCTTCCTGGCGTACTCCATGCTCCTGGGCTGAGGCTGCCACCCAGCAGCTGCCTCTGTCCCTGAATGACCACACCTCTGTGTCCTGGGAGGAGGACGCATCTGCAAAGCCCCTGTTTCCATATAAGGTCATGCTCACTAGCGCCGCGGGCTAGGGCCTGGCTGGACACAGGTCTGCAGGTCTGTCCCTGGTGGAGGTCAGCAGCTGCAGACATCTTTACAACCAGGAGAGTGAGCAGGAGCCCCAGGGAGCACAGAGATTTTAGTAGAGAAGAGCAGGGAAACCCGGGTGCCCCAGGTGGGGCAGGAGGAGTGGGGTGGAGTGGGCAGCAGCTGTGGGAGGGGGATGCTGCCAAGGGCTGATTCCCGGAGGTGCCCTCCTGGCTGCTGATCCCGGTCAGTCTGCATTGCAAGAGTGGGGCCGGCAGCTTTTACTGCATCTGACATAGCCCTGACCCTGGAACAGGGGAGAATTTTCCTGTAGTTAAGACATTTTAAATCAACACAAAAATAAGTGTGACGTCAGGTGCAGTGTGGTGATTTCCTGCGTGTGTGCCACGCGTGCTGTCGAGGACGCGGAGCCTTCTCTGTCGGGGCGTCCAGGGCTGCTCTGCTGCTGCTGTGCCTGTCTTTCCTCCAGTTCTTCCCCCAATGGTCTCTAACCCACACTCCTCACCCCATACCGACTCTGCTGGGCTCAGAATCCAGACTTGTGGCCTGGGCCACGGCTCATTGTACTGTGGGGGGACGGAGCCTGGGTGGACGCTGTTGCCCAAGAGCAGCAGCAGGAAGAGGACTCAGCCATTTCAGAGGGCTGTGCTGAGGACAGCCGGGAGCTCGGCAACGACCCAGTGGCTGGAAGGCAGGACTGAGGACAGAAAGACGCAGAGCTGCAGCCCTGAAGTTGGGGAGCAAAGAGGGACCCTGTCTGTGTACCTGGACGGTGGCCTCCCGTGGGAAGAAGTAGGGAGGCCCCCAAATTTAGAGTAATCTGCTAGTTTGGGGGCTGAAAGTCCACTTTAAAACAGAAAGTTCCACATCCCAGGCATCCCTCAGCCCCATACCAACTGGGGCAGTTGGTCACCTAAGTAAAGGACAGGCCTCAGCCAACAGTGGGAGACCACACCTATCATCCTGGCACTCTGGGAGGCTGAGGCAAGAGGATTGCAAGTTCCTGTGCAGACTGGGCAGTTCAGTGAGACCCCATCTCAAAATTTAAAAAACTTACAGAGGGCTGGGGATATATCTCAGTGGCATAAGGGTCTGCCTGGCAAGGTCCTAAGTTCAATCCTCAGTACCAAAAAAAAAAAAAAAAATTCATAAAGGGCTGAAGACGTGGCTCAGTGCTGCCTGGGTTCAGGCCTAGTGGGGTGGTGGGAGCCAGGGTAGGGGAGGCCAGTGGCCTTGCTGTGCCTCCAGGTTCTGGATGACGAGGTTGCAAACTGCAGCAGAGATGGGAGGGAGGGGCTGGGCTGGGTGCGAGCAGTGTGCTGCCCTCTTCAAGGAGTGGGGAACACAGGATGTTAAGATGAGCACCATGGGGAGTGTTCTCTGTCCCTGCATCAGGCAGCTAGGTCTCCTCCAGCACTGGTTTGTGGTGAGTTTGAGGTCATCCACGGAGTCGGGGCAGCCTGGGGCACAGTGTGTATGTGTGTGAGGGGGGTGGGGCCTGGGTCGGGTTACAGCTCTTGTCAGGGCCAAGGCCGGGGCCCAACCCATAAACCCTAGTGTTGTCATGGAAATGTGGGTTCAGCTCCTGCGCTGGCCCCCTGAGGTTGTGAGGTCTCAGACACCAGGGTGAGAGCCTGTCAGGTCAGGCGGCCAGCCGCTGCTGTCCAGGCCTGGCCTCAGTGGCTTCTGGGACAAAGGAAACTGCCAAGCTGGGTGTGGCTGGCAGTTTTTTCTTCTTTAAAATGTTTTTTTCTTCAGTGCTGGGGATTGAACTCAGGGACTTGGCACTGAACTCCCTCCTCAGCCTTTTCTATTTTTATTTTGAGGCAGGATCTCTATCAGTTGCCCTGGCTATCCTTGGACTTTCCTGCCTCAGCCTCCCAGGTAGCTGTCATTATAGACAGGCATGCACCACCAAGCCTGGTGGCAGCTGAGCTTGAAATAACTAGCAGTGGTTAGGAGGCTGAGGCTGGGACTACATTTATTTATGACAGAGATCTCGGGATACTTTTGAGGAATTAGCTCTAAAATCCTCAGGTGCTACCCTTCTTTTACCTCTGAGGGGAAAAGTGGGGATGTTGCTTGCTCTCTACCAGTGCCCCCTCCTCAACCTGGTCCTCCTACTTAGTGCTGGAGATCAGCGTCGGGACCTTGCACTTGCTGGGCACCTGCTCTACCACTGAGCTGCACCCTCAGTGAAGCTTTTACAATTTATTTAGGAAGGTCTTGCTGAATTGCCTAGGTTGAGGCTGGGTGTGGTGGTGCACCCCTGTAATCCCAGCACTCTGGAGGCTGAGCCAGGCAGACCTCTGCGAGTTTGAGGCCAGCTGGGCTACAGAGTGAGACCCTGTTTCAAAAAGACACCCTCCCCAAAAGCCTAAGTTGTTTTAAGACACGGTCCTGAGTGCTGGATTGCAGGTGTGTGCCAACATATGCCCAGCCCCAAGCTGTTCTTGAATTCACAGTCCTCCTGCCTTAGCCTCCCGAGGAATTGGGATTAGGGTTGTGCACCACTGTGCCCAGCTTTGACTTCTTCTGACTCTGTTTTTGAAAGCAGCCCACACTCTACCTCAACTGCTTTAGGACAGTGCCCCGCAGAACCCCAGCCTGCTTACCACCCTCTGCCATACCCTCTGCCGCTGTCGGGCTGGGGAAGGCTCTGTGCTCCTCTCCCACTGCCCACGATTGGAAGAGCTTTCCTGTCTTTTTTTTTTTTTTTAAGATGTCATCAATTCTTTCCTCTGACTCAGAGCTGTTAAAGCAGAAAGTGGGAGTCTCCTGTCAGTCCCCACCCCAGGCCTCTGTCCTGGGGAATCTTTGGCCCAAGTCTGCTGGATGCTGTCACCAGAGCCTGCTGCAGCCTTCAAACTGGCAGACACCAGGCAGTGGCCACATCTGGGGATGGAAGGGGTGTTTCTTGTCTGGCCCGGGGGAGATGTCTGACAGCCTCCAGGGCTGTGGAACTTGGGGTCCTGGCCCAGAGGCCTCACACACTCTTTTGTCCGCCATCCACAGGCCCAGCCTCACCCCCAGGAGGGCTGGCGTGGGTGTGGTCACAGAAGGCCTGCACTGTGGCCATGGGCCATGCCTGCAGTGCTGCCCTGCCCACCTCCGAGTCCCTGGGCTCTGGTTGCTTACCTGAGCGGAGTGTGCTCAGAACTGAGTGTTCTCTAAGGGTCCTGGTGGTTCCAACCTCCTCCCTCCAGGGCAGGCAGCTGGGATGGCCCTGGGCTGGGCGGGAGACCCATTGCCAGAGCCCTGAGTCAGTTCCTTGTGGTTCGATCCTATTTTTCATTGCCAGTATTGTGAAATCCCAGCTCCCTGGCCACACCCATACTGACTTCAAGTCCATCTGTCGCTTGGGCCTTTCTGTAGTTGGACTTTGGAGCTATCTCCTTGCGAGCTTAGGGACCCTGTGCCCGCCCTGGTGGGGACATGAGATATGTAGGGGACCTGCTGTCCACTCTGTACCGTGCTGTCCCATGTCCCTGGGAGGAGGTCTTCCTGCCAGGTCCCCATTGGGCACCAGCCACAGAGAGGCAGCCGGGAGGCTGATCAGGGTGACTGTGCCCTGGAGTTGCCCGAGGAGCTGAAGCTCACATCTCACAAGAACCTCAGACCTAGGTTGTGTGGGGATCCAACTGCTAGCCTGAGGTGGCTGGACAAAGGATGGCAGCTTCCCCGGCACAGCAGGGTGCGGGCTGTGGGGTGCAGGGTGTGGAGTACAGGGTGAGAGTGGGAGGGAGACTATGGGCTCAGGTCTTTTCTCCTCTACCTCCTGTGTACTGCCAGTGATTGACCGTCGCCTGGCCAAGGCCTCTCACTGGGGCAACACAACTCCGCTCCAGGGTGCTGCACCGAGCTGGGGTGGGAAGAGGCCTTGGCTCTGCCTCACGTCCACTCCAGGGTAGCCATTGTCCCTTGTGCCCTCTCCAGGGGAACTGAGGTCCTGTGGGCTGCCTGGGGCTCCTGTGCCTGGGCTTGGGCTGCTGCCCTGTGCTTCCACCCTCCGCCATTTGGGGTGTGGGGCAGCAACTAGGGGGCTGAGGCTCAGGGGCACTCTCTCCCTCGGGCTTGCCCTTGTTCCCTCCATGGCTCTGCCTGGCCTGGTGAGCTGAGGTTGGCAGTGGGTCCCGCCTGGGCCCCAGGCCAAGCCCTGCCCCATGCCTGGAGCTGTGCAGTGCTGAGATGCAGAGCAGACAGAGACATCCCCCTTGTAGCTCAGAGCTACACTGGTGGCTCTGAGATTCCTGTGTCACCAGTACACAGGGCTGAGTCGGGCAGGGAGACTTGGGGTTTGGGCCTCACCCAGGAGTGGCATCTCTGGTGGAGTTGCTGGGAAAGGGACAGAGCTGATTTTTTTTTTTTTTTTGTGGCACTGGGGATCGAACCCAGGCCTTCATACATGCCAGAGCTACATCCTTGGCCCATGAGACAAATTTTTTTTAGAGACAGGGTCTTACTAAATTGTCTGGAATGGCTTTAAACTAGTAATCCTCCTGCCTCAGCCTCCTGGTTACCTGGGATCACAGTTGTAACACAGGCATCACTCCATGGAGCACTGGTAAGCTCTGTGGATGTGGCAGGAAGTTTCCTCGCACATCCCACCAGACCTGAGCCCCATCCCACTCCTCAGCCACTCCCTACCTCCCTGTCCTGCCTGCAGGGTCCAGCACGCAGATCCTTCTGCTAACCCTGGACATGTGTCAGATGCTGGCCTGGGGCCTGGCACCCAAGAGGGCTGTTTTTGTCACTGTTGTCTGTTTTACAGCAGCCTCTTCATGCCAAGTGTCTGGTTGCACCCTCGGAGCTGCGGGGGTTGGACCCTGGGCCCTGGGTCATAAAACAACTTCCTAGTCTGTGGTCAGCCCCATTGCCGTCGTTGCAGTCTGATTGCTTGGCTCTGTGCCTGGTCCCCGCACAGTGCAGTTTTGGGTGACCCTGTGCCAACCCCCCCCAGTTTCAGTATTGGTGCAGGGGGTGCAGAGCCTGAGGTGCACAGATCTTGGTGGTGAGGACAGGGTGGGGGCCTTGCACAGCATGGCAGGAGAGCCCTGAGCCTAGGGTTGAGTTGCAGCAGCTGTGGACAAGAGCGGAGGCCTGTGCAGCCTCAGCCCCACCCCTGCCCAGCTGCATCCCTGCCCCACGCGTGCAATCCCTGCCCCAAGGACGCATCCTGTTGTCCTGCCCTGCTCTGGCCTGAGTCTACTCAGCCTCAGTGCTCCTCGCCGCCGCCCAACCCTGGCCCTCAGGTTGGGGGTTAGGGGACAACAGCTTTGGGCCCTGCCTTACTGCAGCTGGAAATGCCTCCCGAAGCCTGAAGCCCCTTGGGACTTCAGCCATGGAGATCTTGGGGGCCAGGGATGCCTGACCTCACACCCCACCGTGCCCAGCTGTGTGTGGTATAGCTATCATCTCCCGCAGCCTAGCTCTGGGCCAGCCCCAGCCTCCCAAGGCCCATCCCTGTCCTCACACAGTTCTGCTCCATGTCATGCCTCCCCCCCAGGTCTTGTCACCCATCTCCGTCTCTGTCCCTGTGATCCCATCCCTGTGACCTCTGTCCCCACCCCCACTCTATCCCATACCCTGCCCCCCATTCCCCATCCCTGTCCCTGCACAGCTCCCCATCATGCCCCCTCCTTGGATCCTGTCACCTACCATTGGCCATTGGTCCCCACTGTCACTTCTGGGGCTGCCACTGGCTGGCATCTCTTCCTCCTCTTTCCAGCCAGTCGCTTCCACCCATCAGCTCATTGGGGGCTCACTGCTGACATCTGGGCTCTTACTGTTGGGGCTGGGGACCAGGCTGCAGGGCTCTGCGTGGGGCAAGCAGGGCTTTCTTCTTCGCAAGAGGTCACCGAGGCCTTCTTGCCACCCCTGTGTGGGGCACCAGTCCTTGTGTCCTACCTGTGTGGGAGGCAGGAGGGCCGGGTCCTCTTCGGCCCTCTGTGCCCTTTTCCTTCATGGGAATGAAACTTGGCCTGGCAAGCCCTTAGAAATCCATGCCCTGAGCTGCTCTCAGCCCCACTGTGCCTGGTTTACCAGCCAGGGCCTCTGTCCTGCCCTTGCCTGGGCAGGGCTCTGTGCTCCCAGGTGCAGAGTGGCCAAGGCTGGGCCAGGCATGGAGCATCCGGCTGGGTGGATCTGGGGCCAGTGACTTTGGAGGCGAAGGCAGAGGCTGTGGGACAGTGCAGCAGGGCTGAGGGGGTGCAAATGGGGCAGCGCCTCCAGGTTTGACTGGGCCATGGAGACCCCCCAGGTGGCTGAGTTTGTCACTGCTAGGTGACAAGGCTCAGGAAGGGGTGCCCACCACTTCTGCTCTGGGCTCCTCTGTGCTGGTCACAAGAGGAGACACACAGGGCAGGTCAGTGCGAGCAGACAGGTGAGGTCCTGGGGGTCTTTCCAGCTTGGGAGAGGCCAGGCCAGAGGCCGTGCAAGGCCACTGTACGGAGCCTGCGTGAGGGGTAGATGCCTGTGCTGTGAACACGGCTGGCTGATCAGGGGCCCAGTGACCTCTCCTCCCTGGGTGCCCTTCTGCCCCTTGGACCCTTGAGTGGCTGCATATGGAGCTGGGGACAAAGCTCAGCTTGGGCTCTGCTTAGAGAGAGGCAAGCAGCAGTGCAGGGCAGTGCTGGTGCCCTGTAGTTCCCAGGTGCCCCGGTGCAGCAGGGGAGATGGGACTCAGGGTCCACACATTCTGGAGCCTCTGGATCCCAGAGGCTGCCCCTTCTAGCTGCCCAGCCCACCCAGCTGGCATCACAGGCACAGCCTGCCTGGCTTCATCCTGGCCTCCTCTGCTCCGTGCGAAGAGACGGTGCAGCCCAGCCAACGGGTGCAGGCCACGTGCCTGTCCTTGCCTGTGCTGGTTGCCATGGATGCAGGGAAAGCAAACAAGAGTGGCCAGCAGGCTGGGCTGAGTGTCTGATGGTGCGGGGTGGCATCAACAAGGCCTGTGACCTTGTGAGTAGCAGCTGCTCAGAGGGGAGGTCAGCTGCAGATGCTGGCGCTGCCTTGGGAGCTGCAGATGTCCCAGTCATGATGTTTGGGCTGGTGGGGGAGCCACACTTTCCTGGAGGCCTGTCTACCATGTGGGGCCAGCCCGGACCAACAGGGTTGTGTATGCCTACCACACTGTGAGGAGGCCGAGCCTGGGGATGCAAAGGGTGCCTGGACCCTGTGTGGTCTTAAGGTGGGGCCCTTGGTAGGGTGCGATGCATCCGCACCTGTGAGGCTTGGGATGGAGTTTGCACAGCCTCAGCCTTGCTCCTGGCCTCGGTCTGCCCAGGTAGAATCAGTGAGTCAGTCAAGAAGCATGAAGTCCTTGGACTGTGTCCACATTGTATGCTGTGGAGAAGCAGCCCTGGGCGTGCCTCTGCCCTCCAGGAATCAGCCCGGAAGGAGACAGGACACCGCGTGCATGGACAATGCGTGGGCCTGGGGACACAGGGTGCCCGAGGATGTGAGCACCCATCGTGGTGGCGCCTGGGAGTGCATGCAGCCTTTGGTTGTCACTGGAGAGGCCTGGGGCCTGCAGGGTGGGGCAGTGCCCTGGATGGCATAGAATGAAGGCGAGTGATCGAGAAGGGGCAGACGTGGATACTGGGTTCGCATGGGGCAGGCAGGTGTGGGGGGACTGGGAACCTAGGTTTCCTGAGCCCCCAGCCCCTGCTTTGGCACAGGGGTGGTGGAGAATCACAGGCCCAGGACACTGACCGGCTCCCGCTTTCTCCCAGGACAATGTCGCAGGATTTGTCAGAGGCCACCCGGAATGCAGGACCCCTGTGTGGGTGGCTCCAGGGTCACCTCTCTGTCCACTCCCTGAGGACTCGACACTGCTTGTTTGATATTTTTTTCATGTAAATTTATTTTTACTTTTTATGTATGTGTTTATTTTAAAGAGGAAAAAATAAAATAAAATTTCAAAACAAGGTATTAGTAGTGTAACAATGGTTAATACATTGCATATTGAATTTATTTCTAAAAACAAGCTTCATAAAAGAAATCTTCAGGTGTGCTGGAGCCCACCTGTCATCCTGGCACTCTGGGAGACTGAGGCAGGAGGCTCACCATTGAGCGACCTAGTGAGATTCCATCTCAGAATCAAAAATAGAAAAGATTAGCGTCACAGGTCAGTGTGGAGGCCCTGGGTCCTGTGCCCAGTGCTGAATGACAACTGAAGAAGAGAGATCTTTACCCCGACTGTACATGGAGACTGGCATTTTCCTGGAATGCGCTGAAGCACATGCACCCTGGCTAAAGTGTTCACCATGTGGGACTAGAGTCACCTCAAAGGCTACCCCACTTTTTCCATGATTTTGGGGTGACCTACTGGGAGGTGTGGAGCACAGGTGCTGCTCAGAGGTCTCGTGCCTCTCAGGCACTCTTTCTGTTTTTTTTTTCTTTTTGAGACAGGGTCTCCCTATGTAGTCAGGCTGGCCTGGGACTCTCAGAGATCCTCCAGCCTCAGCCTCTCGAGTGCCAGGATTACTCCCTTGCACCATCATGCCTGGCTCTCCCATCTTTTGTTGTTGTAATTCAATACCTAGGAAGTTATGAGGGAGGTTTGTTTTGGCGCCAAGTTCTCAGGCCAGGAAGGTGTGGCAGGCCCCTGGGGAGTCAGGATGGGAGACCTAGCCCTTTGGAGATGCTGTTTGCAAGTTCACCCTACAGCATCGGGCACCAAGTCACTCCTGTCCTACGAGACTCGTCCGCTCTTTTTCTGGAGAAAGACCTGACCCACGTGGGATGGAGTCCAGGTCCCTACTTCTGTGTGGCTGCCCTCGGTGCCACAGTTCTGTGGCCTCGGGGGACAAACCTAGGGCAGAGGCTATCTTCTCCAGGATGGAGGATGCTGCCCCCCACCCCCCCGGTAGCCTTCTGGTTGTCATCCCATCCCGTGATCACAGGCTCGGAAGGGAAGGGGGTGGTCACCTCGTGACCCTTGGTCATCGCTGTCTGCCAGAGGCTGGGGTGGGGACGGGTGGGCGGAGCTGTGGCGGAAGAGGGCGGGAGGGGATGGCTGCCGAGCTGTCTGCCCTCCCGCCGGATCCTGGCTTCCTGTTTGGCCTGGCACTGGCAAAACTCCCCTCCCATCCCCTCCCATCCCCTCCCCTCCCCAGGATCCACTTCCTCCTCTGAGATGTGGGGCTGTGGAGGGTCCCTTGGGCCTGGAAAGCTGGGTGCGGCCTCCGCCTGCCGCTCCCTGTCCCTGGGCTCTGCACAGTGAGGGGAGGTCAGGTCTGGCAGAGACCTAGGGAGGAGAGCAGCAGTTGCCCTGCTCCGGGGGAGGGGAGAAGGGTAGAGAAGGCTTGGGGGGTAAATGCCAGACACTACGGCAAAGGGCTCAGACAGAGCAGGGCCAGCGGTGGGTAGCAGGGGCACGCTTTGGGTGAGATTGTGGGGTGGTCCCAGCCTAAGGAAGAGCTGTAGCCGCTGGCCTCAGGGGTACAGGCCCGCATCAAAGGGTTGGGGTGCCACAGGGAGTTGGAAGAGCCCAGAGTGGTGGGATCAGCCCCTCCTTCCTCTGGTGGTGATCGTACTCCCTCCCCATCCCCAGCACCCACCAGAGCCCAAGGCCATGGGCAACCTGATCTTGGGCTGGAAACTAACTGAGCCAACACAGTTTTTCTCCACATATCAGTTATCCGCGGTGTTCATCACAGCAGGCAAAGCCATGGGGGCCTCTTCCCCCTGCCCTGGCTCCCCGAGTAGGGCTTGGTGCGCAGCCAGCGCCTGGTCCGTCCTGGAGGACAAGGCCAGGTGGTCTTGAGACTTCTAGTCACTTCCACATCAGCACTGCCGGACCGGATGTCTCTCTCGGGGAACTTTGCTCACTGTTAAAGCAAAAGTGAACCACTCCTGTACACCCCTAGGGGAAGACTAGGAGAATAAGGAGTAGAGAGGAGGTTTGCAGGGCCTGGGGAGCAGAAGTTTCCAGAACAGAAGACGAAAGCACAATTAAAAGCCTCTCTCTAGCCAAAGGTGCCATTTAAACATGGTGGGTCCCAGACTTGGAGATCTCGACCTGCACCACACGCATGTGCCAAGGAGTTTGTTTCCAGACTCAATGAAGAAAAAGCCAGCCCACAAAAAGCAGGCAGAAGGCTCTGGTGGGTGTTCTGAAAGAGGACTCCAGGGCAGCGACACACAAGGAAATGACTCTCAGCACTGCTGTCCCAGGGGAGGGTAGACGAAGATCACGAAGGCCATGGGAGATACCAACCCCTGTAGGGTGTGTGGAGATGGTGCTGCCCCAGCTTCCCTCCTGGCAAATCTGCTCTGGGCACCGCTCCCTGGGAGATCAGCATCTGTGCGACAGAAATGGGGCCCACAAAGTCCAGGGGTTTTCTGCCTTGATGCCCACAGTGTGGCCCATGGAGGCCTGTAGAACTTTGATGGAAAGTCCACACCTCAGAGGATGCACAGTCAGAAGATCCCTCCCTGCTCCATGGCTGCGGAGCTGAGCGGACAGCACCACTATGGGTCCTATTGGGGAGCGTGACAGGCGGGTGGGCAGGGGACCTCTGGAGAGCTGGAGGTCCCGTCTGGGCTGGGTGCTATGCCCATGGGGGCCTGCGTGTAAAAGTGGCCAAACACCTTGTCAGAGTGAGTGTTTTGTACTCTTACTGTGTACATATTAGACTTCTGCCAGATATGTCCATGGAAGTGATGATCATTTATTGGATACAAACATGCTTTTTACAGCTCATTTCACTCAATCTGCCCAGATCATCCATCAGCCGGATATTTCACTTTATTTACCAATTTATTTCTGTTTCTTTTTTCACTTTGTTTTGTTTTGTTTTTTTTGAGATAGGGCCTCACTCTGCAGTTCAGGCTGAATTTGTACTCACTTTGGAGCCCAAGCTGGCCTCAAACTCTCAGAGATCCTCTTGCCTCAACCTCCTGCATGCCACTCCACCTGGCTTCTCTCACTTTAGAAAGGATAGGAGGCTGCAGAGGTTGGATGGCTTGTGTTAGTCTCACAGTGGTGGGAGTGGGACAGGGACTTGAATCCACTGTGTCTGTGTGGTTAGGGATCCTGAGCATAGTCCCTGGTGCAGCATGGAGTTTTCCTGCATTGCTTCCCTGAGCACCAGAGGCCGAAGGCGCTGCTCTCTGGGGGACCTCACCATGGCCCTGAAATCCCAAGAGCCCTCTTGAAAGCCAGACACAGACTGAGGTGCCACCCTACAAGCTTGAGCCACTGGATCAAAGCCTGGGGCCCTGACCACTCTGTGTCCCCACAGCCAGGTGGGTTAGGCCTTCCTGGAGGAGCATGGAGGCCAGGAGATAGTGTGAGCTCATCCGGCCTGGGAGGCGCCTGGGCAGAGAGCTGAGCTCTGGTTCCCAGCCCACCTGCAGTGGACATAGTGCCCACCTCGCAGTGGCCTCACACACTTTCTTGGTGGTGGCTGTGTGTGCCTGCTGGGTGCCCAGTTCCTCCCAGGCCCCACAGAGGCATAGCCAGAACCTTCCTCCTTTGGGCTGACCTGTCTGTGTTGCTTTAACAATGTGGTTGGGGGCTGAGTTCTTTAAAAAGGAAAGGATTTTGTTCAGCTCACAGATCTGGGGGTTCAGGGCAATTCATCTCTGTGATGGGGTGTGAGGGGACTTGGCCAGGCACGGGGAGCCTGCTTCTTCCTGGCTGCTGTCTAGAGTACAGGAGACAGAGTACATGTCCTAGAGGACAAAGCTCCTTCTAGGGAGCACCACAGCCCAGTCACCTGCACAGATGCCCGCGCCCCGGTGGCCCCCAGCACTCCCTAGACTGGGTCATGTCACATGCACTGGATGTGAGGTTCTGCTAGTGGTCGCCTGCTGAGGGCCAGGCGGAGTCTGGCACCAGAGAGGCTGGAGGTTGTGTGGGCTGGGCCTGGTCACAGGTGGATCTGAGGCCCCGAGGGACACTGAGGTGAGAAGGGTCAAAGGAGGCCGGGCACAGGGAGAGGGCTGAGGGCTGAGGGTCGAGATGGGCACATGGGAGTGAGGAGTGGGCACCAGGTGAGGCCCAGGGCCCTGAAGTTGTGAAACTGCTACTTGATCTCTGGAAACAGGGCAGAGGAGAGAGTCAGTCTGGAGAGACCAGGACTGGAGTCCCCACATGCAGAGTGTGGGGCCAGCACTGCCCAGGCACAGAGGGGTGCAGCAGAGGCTGCCTCATGGCCGTGGGAGGCCTGGGCTGCCTTGCCTTGCTGTGGCGTCGTTGTCACACGGGGTTCCTGGGAACACCCTGTCCCCAGCACGAGCTTCCTTCCCTCAGGAGGTGGGTCCACACCCAAAGGGGTCAGCAGCTGCAGGCCCCCCCCCCTCTGGGGACTTTGTCCTGTTCCCAGGTTTATGGGATGTGCAAACAGGTTTTGAATACAAACCCCTGTGCTGTTGTTTTGCAGGGCTGTCCCAGCGGCCAGGAAGAAAACCGCCCCTCCGAATGTTGTTTGGTGACTGTTGTTGGAGCATTGTTCTAAAAATGGGAAATGACAGGGCTGCTGTGCCAAAGGAAGCCAACTCCTGCCTTCTTCTCAGCTGCCTCCCCAGGCAGCTTCTCTGTGGCAGGGTCACAGCTCGCAGCTCTGGTGGGCAAGGCGGAGTTCATGGGTGCCCCATGAGGCATGGGCATGGGACTGGGCTACCCTGGTGCACAGTCCCCTCCCCCAGTTGCTGGCTGGTGCTGTCCCCTTCCTTCTTCTCAGAGCCCTGGGTGGTGGCCCTGAGCAGCTGGCTGTCTCCTTGCCTCCCTCCCTTCTCCAGAGTCATTCTCAGCATACGTCCTTGGGGCGCTGAGGCGCAGGAGAACCCCAGTCCAGCCACCAACACACTTCTTTTGGTAGATGGCTTTCTTAAGTGTTCTGTCCTGTGGAAGCGGGGTGCACTCTAACATTCTTGTTCCATGGGGTAGACTGGAGACGATTTGGGGGGTCACCTGGTTAATAGTTAACATGGCTGCAGTTGCATAATAATCAGGCCCTGAAATCAAGTGTGAAATGAGTATGGTTAGATGGATTTGTAGTTTAGGAAGAAGCTGGTGTTGTAAACTGATTTCATCTTCATCCAGAAACAGAAAACAGCCGCGACCACTGCCCAGGGAGCCCATACTTCTTGGCATTTGGGTGGAACTTCCTGCTTGCGTTGTGGATAGATTTCTCAGGCAGCAGCGGCTGGGGATTGTGGGGGTCTTTCTGGGGCCTGGGGTCTTCTCTCTGGGACTTCTTAAGGACTTCCCTGGTCCTGCTGGAGAGCAGGGTCCTGCCTTGGTACAGGGACTAGGCCTCCCCCAGTCTCATGTGTAAGGTCCTGGTCACGAGGAGGAGTCCATGGTGCAGGTTTGCATTCCAGTGGTTTCCCTTCCTTTTGCTCACCTGAATTTTCTAAATTCTGTACACAATGTACAGCGAGATAACAAATAGGGGGTTCCTGTCCTGGATAGGGTGACAGAGGCAGACGGGAGGAAGGGAGCCTGGGACAAAGGAGCCCTAGAGCCATCTGGAAGGGGCCCAGTTAAAGGAGAAACTGTAATAAGGAATAAACTGTGTAGGCTGGGCGTGGCGGTGCATGCTTGTAAACCCAGCCCTTGGTGGGGCTAAGACAGGAGGATTGCTATGAGTTCAAGGCCAGCCTAGGCTTCATAGCGAGACCCTATCTCAAAAAAAAAGGAGGGGGAGCATTCAGTTCCACACAGTGTGGCCTGGTGGTGAACATTGGGTCAGGCTTCTCAGGGCCTCTGGGCAATGCTCACAGTGAGGCCGCCTGGCTGACTCAGGCAGTTTGTGGCCAGGCCCCACAGCATACCTGGGGCTGGCTTCACAGGACAGCAGTGGCAGGACCAGGAACAAAGCTCAAGGCCATTGTTTGGGTCTGGCAATTTGGGATGAGTCCTCAGGAAGGTGTGCAGCTGAGACCCGGGAGCTAGGCTGGGGGTCTGGTCAAGGTGGCCCCATGCCAGTCTCCAGCACCCAGTACATGTGGGTCCCAAACTGGAGGGATGGGCACAGAGGGGTGGGCCCCGGCTGCTCCTACAGGCCCCGAGTGAGGGGAGTAGGCCTCGTTCTGGCTTAGTGGGGCAGGGTGGAAGACACCTCGGGGTTGGGCTGAAGACAGAAGGAGCACCAGCTGAGGAGCCAGGAGCTGAGGTGGGCCTGGAGATGAAGCCAGTAGAGCCCTGGCCACCCAGGGCCTTGATCTGTAGTTCCCTGGCTCTGGCCCCTCAAGCTCCAGATAAACAAAAAAAAATTTTTTTTTAACAGCCATTAAGTTTGTGGTAATCTGTTACAGCTGCCGTGTGAAATTAGTTTAGAGTTGATCTGCAGTAAGCCAGGCCCTGGGCAGCAAAGTTTTTGTGCAGGGCAGGAAGAAGGGCACCCTGCACCCCATATCTCCTGGAGATCCCCAAATCCCCCCTTGCCCTGGGGCGGACAGATGACCTACTTGGGGGAAGGAGCCAACGCAGAGCCCCACAGGAAGTGCGTGTGGTCAAGGGGTGACTGCACCAAGGGTGCAAACCCCAGGCACTTCATGTGCCGAGCAGAGTTTTAGGATGGGTGGAGGTCTATGCACACTGAGGGGGCACCAGGTCTGAGCTCCCTGCCCCTGGCCTATCAATTCCGAAGCCAGCAACTATGCTTGCTTAGCTGGACCTATTTTCAGGTTTCTTTTGCATGATCTGTAGTTTGATAATTTTAGTTCATTGTGGAAATGTGTTGTGTGGCAAACTGCTGATGACTCACACTCACCCTGCCCCTAATTACATGTCTCTGTTGGCATCATTCCTGCGGCTTATCATCAATCGAGGGTCCCTTTATCGTCCATCGGAAGCTGTCACCCCATGTTGAATTACGGCCCACGAGGAGGCCTGGGTGTTCACAAACACTGTAGCTGGCACGGGCCCTGAATGCAGTTTTATCCACACCATCTTGATGAAGTTGATTAGGGCTGCTTTGGCTTCCTGTTCCAGCCCGGTGAGTCACTGACAGGTTTTCTGCCTGGGTAACCTCCTGGCTGCCCTGCTGATCCACGCACACCAGCTGGGACTGAGGCAGATGGGTCAGGCTGGGTTTCACCATGCCAGCCATTGGATAATTAATTACCTTTCCCCTTCGGCTGCAGTCAAGGCTATGATTCCTTTGGTTTCTAAATTGTTGGGATAACAGATATTTTCCAAATAATATTTTTCACGCAAGTTCACTTTTCTTAAAGTCATCGGGAAATGTGCTCTTTCTTTCTCTTCCATACTCAAAAGTTCTGAATGGTGAAAGGAATGGAGTGCTGAACACGTGTTTCTGGGTGTTGGTCCTTTTCTCTTGGCTGGGATTCATTTTTGTCTCTGCGGCTGGTGCTCGGTACCCTCAAATGCAGGAAGCTCCAAGTCAGGCACGGCGCTTCCTGCGTTTTAGAGTCTGGCATATTCCTGGAGAAAATGGCTAATTACGTGAATAGTTATTTATGTAATACAAGTGTGGACTTTCCTCCTCTTCCCCCTTCTTCATTCTTCAAAAGCAAAAACCGTTCTTAGCTTGAGGTTTGCGCAGAGCGGGGCCTGAGCTTTCTCCGTGGCCTCTGCCTCCGAGCCGCAGGTGCTACGCTTTGGGCTGTGTTGCGGGAGCCCTGGAGAAGGGCCCAGAGCGCCTCACTCATCTACTGCTTCCTTTGCGTGTGTCTTACGGATGTGGACCCGCTCTCTCTGGAGCTGCAGCCATTTGTCTTTGCACCCTGCTATTTTGAAAAACAAAACAAAACAAAAACAAAAACAAAACAAAACAAAACAAAAACAACCCAAAACCCCAAAAAACCACGTGACTAGACTGTGGGTGATTACATAGCTCAAATTCTTGTGGGTCCTCTCCACCTTGGTGGTACCTGCTGCAGGGTAATTGTGTTTCCTTTCAAGCTTCCTTATCTGCCGCCTGCCTGTTTGCCCAAGGTAAACACTTCTCCAGCAGGGGACTGTAATTAAAATTCTGAGCCTTCCTGGCCCTGATCTTTATCCACTGGAGCAATGTGGGGCTGGGTGGGTGCTGAGGAATGCGCAGAGTGAGCTGGATACGGGGGAGCAGGGGAGCGGCAGGTGGAAAGGCCCAATGCTGCCGCCCCAGAGCCTCCCTGACCTGGCCTGGAATTTTTACTGGCCAGTCCTTCCAGCACAGTGGCTGCCCTGGCCCAGATGTGAGGCGAGACTGGTGTGTGTTCTGAGTGCTCTTCCCACCCATGTCACCTGTTTTATTGGCTCTGGCAGCTCCTGCCACCTACAGAGTGGGGTACCCGTGATGGTACCATGATGATACCCTGGGAATGTGGGATCCTGTGCAGGTGTTAGGTTCTGATTCTGCACTGTAAATCTAGGGTCAGCTGCTGGGACCCTCGGGAGGGGCTGTGGTCAGTTCTGGGTGGAGGAGTCTCTCCCTGTTTTCCTGTAGCCTTTAAAATCTAATTTACCCTGTGGGCCCCTGGCAGCCTGGGTTCTACCCTCTGTGCCCTGATCTGGCCGTGCGTGGTGATACTGCCCCCTGGTGGCTGATGCCACCTGGTCCTCCACCTTGGTGTCCAGCGTTTGGGTCCTTGGGTCCTTGTGGCACCTCCTGAGGGCCAGCTCTTGTCCTCACATGTTACCCTGAGACTCTTCAGCTGGAGGCCTTTCAGCGCTGGCCAAGATACCTGTTGGGCTGTGGGCGTCCTGGCAGACACAAGGCCTGGGTGCAGGGAGGGTACTAGGGCAGCTCTGATGCCTCTTCCTCCACAGGACCCCCAGCTTGGCCTGAGGCACTGGGAGCCTTAGGAACTCTGGCAGGGGACTGGCGAGGGGCACTGTTGGCTGTGAGCTGTGGAAGACTCTGGGCCCTGCAGAGGGCTGTGAGGCCAGGGCTGGGCAGCAGAGACAGTGACCGGGCCATGGGGCTGCTGAGTTGGAGAGAGGACCCAGATGGAGCAGGGGGTCCGAGGGTCCTGGTGTTCTGCTCCCCACCCCCCAGCAAGAGAGTGGAAGAGGCCAGCAGCTGAGTACAATGCTCAAGGTTTATTGAAACACCAAGGGAAGGGGTGGGTGGCATCTTCAGCTTCGAGTCCAGCAGCTTTAGCTTGCTGAATTGTAATAACACACTTTGGTGCTTCTTATTTTTACCTAAAAAGGAAAGAAAAGCCCAAGAGAATGGTGAGTGGGCTTCAGGGTCTGGGGGTGAGGGTATGCAGAGACCGGGACGTAGACTAAAGCTCGATGAGCACTGGGAGCAGGTGGGCATGGGCTGGGGTGTCTTTCTCAAAGGGCTCTTTAGAAAGGTGACAGGGACTGGGTGCAGAGACACATGGTTGTAATCCCAGCATTTAGGAGGCTGAGGTAGGAGGATGGAATTCAAGCCCAAGCCTGGGCTATGTAGTGAGAAACTCTACAAGTAACAAAATCAAGAACAGCCTGAGAGACAACCATGTCTGCTTGTCGGGACATTTGTCAACCTTGACTTGCTTGGCTGGGTTAGAAATGGGACCAGGGATGGGGAGCCTGGCAGGGGTGGTGGGAGGCATGTGCTCACCGAGAGCTTCAGCACCTCCTCCCGGGTGCTCTGGGGCAGGGTGTCCACCAGGTTCTTCATGCGGGTGCCTGCTTCCTGCATGCTCTTGTCCAGCTTGAAGGGTTCCACCACGCTCTGGTAGCTGGACAGCGTGCCCACCAGGAAGTTCTGGAGAATCTGGTGGAATGACGGGCACATCTTCTCAGAGCCTGGTGTGGAAGCAGAGGGCCATAGGTGTGGGCAGCTCTCAAGGGCTGTCTGCCAGCGTGGGGAGGGCAGTGGTGTGCAGAGAGGAGCCAAGCGCTGACCTGAGGTCTCAGGGAGCCTCAGTTCCCACCTGAGCTTTGCTGCTCACCTGCAGCCAGTGGCCGGGCCATATGTCCCAGAGCACAGGCCAGCCTGGGGACCACTGTGTGCGGCGGTGTCTGGCTGGGGCCTGGCGGCCTGCCTCACTGCGTTCCCTTCAGCTGGATGCATCTGACCGCGTGGCCCAGGGGCCACAGGAAAGCCGACTTCCCAAGCCTGCTATTGGGCTCCCAACCCAGGGTACCCACACTCTACTGGCAAGTGACTGACCCTGTGCCAGACTCTGTGCCCTTGTCTGCGAGGTGAGAACAAGGGCCCTGCCCTGTGAGTCATTGTAAGAACAGCAAGGACCTTGTAAGAACAGCAAGGACGGCATGGAAAAGGGGTCAGGGAGCAGCATTCTAGGGGCTAGGTCAGTGCTGCACACTGTTATTAGTGTTAATTACTGTTTGTGACACAAAAGTAGGGATCAGCCCCCACCCACCCTGAAGCGTGTCTGGCCTGTCCTGCTGAGGCTCCTCTCGGCACCAAGTGCGGAGCCTACTTCCCTCATCTACTGAGGAGGTGCTCTGTGAAACAGTGGCCATCCTGTCTCCCGGCTGGGGCCGTCTGAACTCCCGCTTGGCCATAAACCTACGTCTATGGGTTTTTAATCAAAAGCAGGAATTAACTGGATTATTAAAAAGAAACAAACTGGGATTTTCAGGCAGGGAAGGATGCAGCAAAGCATAGGTAGGGACTGGTTCCCGAACAAGGTGCTGGGGAGGGGTGGTTCCCCTCACCTCCTCCCAGACTCACAGCTTTCCTCTTGCTGCATGTGATCTCCGTGTTCCTGTGTGTAATTTCCATGTTCCTGTGTGTGAACTCCATGCTCACATGTGTCATCTCCATGTTCCTCTGTGAGATCTCCATGTTCCTGTGTGTGTGATCTCCACGCTCATGTGTGTGTGATCTCTGTGTTCACCTGTGTGGGGTCTCCTCTCTCCATGGCAGCAGGCCTTTTTTCCCCGTGGGGCCCTATGTCGTGGGCAGAGGACAGGGCTCCCTCCAGTCTTACCAGAGCTGCAGCTGCACGCCAGCATGAGCAGGGCGACGGTGGCACTGAGCTTCATGGAGGAAGGCAGCGAGCGCTGGTGTTGCAGGCCGGTGTCTTGCAGAGTATGTCTCTCCCTCACTGTCAGGTGCCGCTTATATCCTCCAGGCATTGCCTGAGGGGTGGCCAGGAGGGCTCTGCCATTGAGATTCACTGTTTACTTGGGCACCAGCTCTGTGGACTAAGTCAATATTCATTACCAAGTAAAAATTCATTGCATTGATTACTGAGTGCCATGGGGGCTGCTTCATGGGAGCCTGGGTCTGCAGGTTTGATTTGAGGGGAGCCCAGACCCCTTTGGACCTGCCATCCTGCTAGCAGCTGGGATACCCAGGACCCAGGACCCCAGTTTGTGTCTAGGGAAGAACATGGGCCGTGGAGACCACCTTGTGTGAAGCCCAGCTGTGTCATGCATAGTGGCCTGGACTTAAGCATGTAAAGAAGGCACGTGTGACCAGCACCCTCAGAGGCCTATACCCTGCTGTGTTCACCTAGGGCTTCCCTGAGCCTTGGCCTCCCATGGCCACATCAAGGCCCCCTCAGCCCATGCGGTGGGAGCCCTCCCCGTGCTCTGGTGCTTCCCACCTGGTTCTCCCTGCTTCCCCTTGGCTGGCGCTGTGTGTCCTGTTTGGTGTTTACTCCTCACGGGCTGTGCTGCAGTGTTTGTTCCCAGGTCCGGCCTGTACCTGCTCCTCCTCTCCATCTCCTGTGGCTGCGCCTCACAGCCTTGGCCCAGCCCCGTGTCAGCGAGCTGCCTCTGCCTCCCTACCCTGTCAGGACACCCTTCCTAAAGCCCAGATCATGCCTCTGCCACCCAGAGCTCCTTGACAGAGTTCTCTTGCCAGGGGCCCAAATTCCCTTGTCCTGCCTGTTGCTGCCCCTGTTCTCCTTAACCCTGCTCGGTCTCTGCTGCTCAGGACTGCTCCCCCTTTCCCTCAGGCCTTCCTGCCATGTCCGTTTCACCCTATCCCAACTGTGCTCCATCCTCCTGTCTGTTTGTCTATCTGTTCCTCCAATAAACACCGAGCCCTCCTTCACAGAGGGCACTGTGCAGGTGCTGGGGCTGGAGAGACACAGGAAGCCCCTTTAAGAGGAACTTGCTGCCCCCTGGCAGCAGCTGTGTGATTAGCACTACCTCCCTTGGCCCACTTCAGGATGGCCTTGCTGCCTGCTCCGGGCCAGGCCTGACACAAGAAGGGAGATTAAAAGACGGGGTGTTTTTAAAGGATAGCGTCTCACTGTGTTGCCAAGGCTGATCTTGTTAAGAGTTCAAGTGATCTTCCTGCCTCAGCCTCTTGAGCCCCATCCCTTCTGCCCAGCTGGACATTTGTGCACCCTGTGGACAAACCAAGAGCAGGGTTTGGCCCAGCAGAGCTCCAGCCCTGCTTCTATCCAGATTCCTTTTCTCTGTCCTAAGAAGAATCTGCCCCACTCTGTCTTCACTATTGCTTTCCTGGGGCCTAGATGCAGGGTGCTCAGGGCACAGCCCGGAGCCAGAGCCCCTCCCGCAACTGTGAGGCTTCCCTTCATGGGTGTGACAAGTGAGTGACCACTTCTGTGTGTCCCCAGATGGCTGTCCCTAGGGCTTGGGGCCTCTCTTTGCCTACGTGGACCCACCACGGGACAGTTGGGACAAATCCACAGTCAAGGCCCAGACATAGCATATCTGCAAGAGCTAACTCCTCCATCCTCAGAGCCCGAGCACATGTGAGGCTGGGGCCACCACTCTGGAGACACTGGTCATTGCCTTGGGGGGACTGGACCCTGAGGTCCTGGCTCTGCTGGGGGGACAGGGAGCTGGTCCTGCAGCCCTGCAGCCCTGCAGCCCTGCATCCCCTCAGGTCCCAGGAGTCCTCTGAGGCCTGCCAGGGGTACAGGACTGCTCGCTGGGAGAGGAAGTAGACTCTGGTGAGCCCAGGGAACAGGCAGTGGGGCAGGACCTTTTCCTTGGTACTGGGACACTGAGGCCCAGGTCTCTGCTCCCTGAGCACGGGGTGTGGGATAAGGCTGGGTGCTCAGTTGGGAGTCCCATTCTGGGCTTCTTAGGGGTCTGTCCTGGTCCCCCTAGGATCCAGGGTGAGGCTCTGACTGTGCCCTCTGAAACAGCCCGGCGACCTCCAACCCCTGCAGCACTGTAGCTTCCAGAGGCCTCAGCCTAGCAGGTGCTTGTGCTCCAGAATGGAGCAAAATCACATGGTGTTCATGGCAGTGACACTGTTCCCCAGCCTCACCCATCATGGTCCCACACAGCTGCTGTGGACACCATGCCCTTCAGGATACACCCAGAGTCCATGCCCAGACCAGAGCCTGTGGTTGTCCTCATTCCTCTGAGGTCATGGCCAGCCCTGTACCCGCCACAGAGGGGCTGCATCCCGATCCACTTGAAGCCATGAGGGTGGCAGTGCAGGCATTCTGCTGTTCCGGACTCCAGCTACAACTGCAGCAGACCCAGACCTGGAGACAGAGAGGGCCCAGCAAAGGGACTTCCTATGTTGCTCTGTGGCCAGAGCCAGCCCAGCAGACCCAAGCCAAGCCTGGACAGTGATGGGTGCAGAGCAGGGTGGGGAGGAAAAGGGGGAGGGGTGTGGTTGAACAACCCCCCAGCACACGGCCACTCGGAGTTCCTCCTCGGAAGTCATCTGAGCCTGAGCCTTGTCTCAGCACCTGGGAGGTTGAGGCGAGAGGATTGTGGGTTTATGCCCAGTTTGGGCACCTTAGGGATTTAGTGAGATCCTGTCTTGAAAAAATAAAAAAGAGAAAGAAAGAAAAGAAAAGGAAAGGAAAAGATGCTTAAAAGTCCTTGGCTTAGTCCCCAGTGCCACAGAACGCGGCTGGCTGTTTCTTGCTGCTGAACATAGCTGAGGTGGGTGTGATGCCCTTCAGGCTCCAGGACCTGCTGACCACGCTCGCTCTGCTTCTGGTTGTCCTGCCTCAAGAATGACTCCCTCTCCAGGGCCTTGTCCTGCAGGGGTGAGGAGTGAGGATGGTGTCCAGTGGCTGGGGATGAGGGTTGTTTCCATTTGTCCCCACCAGCTGAGAGTGCGCTTGAGGCCACTGAGTAGCACTCTCTGACTATACTCTGTCCCGGCTGCCAGTCATGTCCAGGCAGCCTCTCTGCTCCTGAGCCCAGGATTCAGAGAGAATGGAACCAGCTTGGACCTGTGCTCCCACAGGTGGTCAGCTGCTGGGTGCAGGGTAGGGGTGTCCCTCAGCCCCTCTCCAGGTGGGGTGCAGAGCTCCTTTGTCTGGGGCTCAGCTCCTGGGGTGGGGAGCAAGCATAGGCCCACCATATAGGAGGAAGCAGCCCTGGAGATTTGGGGACAATGAGGACAGGACCTGCTGCTAGCCTTTCTCAGGGCCTGGCTCTGCTGCTGCTGTTTACTCCTGCAGGTTCTTGTGGTGGCTGAGTCACCACCCCGCCTTCTCCCTGAGCTGGTCCTGCTGTCCCCAAAAGAACCCTGCAGCCATGCTCTACCTGGTACTTGGGTAAGGTGGGCTCCCAGCTCTGCCCTTGTCAATGGAGGGGAGTTAGGACCACCTGGGCCCTGTGGCCTTGTCTTCTGAGGCCCCCAGATGCCTGCCCAGCAGGCTGCCACCTCCTCAGCTGGACGCTGTCCTCTGGGCTGTGCCTGGCTTTTGCTAGTCAGCACTTCCTTTACTGAGGGGGCATCTCTGCCACCTGCCATTCTTCTGCCTTTATAACCACTGTATCTTATTCTCACATTTATTCATTGCATACATATTTATGAATTTAACACCTGTGCAGTAAATGACACACAGCACATGATGCATTTCTTCCTTTCTTCTCTCTCATTTCTTTGATCCCTGCTTGAGCCAGCTGGGTGGGTGCCCACCCTGAGCTACAGTATCCACCTGGCCTTTACTCTGCCAAGGGTTAGAAAAGTCTCAGTCCTCTGGGGTCCCCCCTGGGCTGTGCCCAGCTTCCCAAATTCCAGTGGGACCTCTGGTGCCTGACATTCTGTCCCCAGCTGGTCCTGTGCTGGGAATCCAGCATGGGAAGCCAGGGCTGTAAATGCTGTGGCAAACAGCAGAGCACAGCGCAGCCTTTATGAGGGTCTGTAGGCTGCCAGAAGCGCTCCGTTCTCCTGATTAGATCTGATTATTCATTTTTATGTAAAGAACTATCTAGTAACCAATAAAAATTTTCATAAAACCAAAATATCTGCAAAAGGCCTTTCAGCAATTATTAAATTTTTTGATTCTTTAGTTCTGTAACAAATCAGCATTGAAAAGGAATACATCTCAACTCTGAAGATACTAAAATTAGTAAGACATTTCCAACAGGAACTACAATGTCACTTATTAAATCGAAACCATGATACGTTATACTCTTTCATTATTTAAAAATTTATAGTCCAAATTAAAATTCCAAGTCTTAGAGGACAGAATTGAAGCAACTTTTTTTTTTTTTTTTTGCCTTTTTTGAGACAGGGTCTAGCTATGCAGTTTAGGCTGGCCTTGAGCTTACTTTGTAGCCCAGACTGGTCTTGAACTCTCAACAATCCTCCTGCCTCAGCCTCCCAAGTGCTGGGATTACAGGAATGAGCCACCACGCCTGGTTTGAAGCAACTTTTAAAATTCTATTTCTTGTTTTCTACCTCGCTGTGCCGTTTGTTGTTTGTTCTGAATCTGATGAAGTGTAGGACACACACAGCACCCTGGGGTATGGACGCCTTGCTGGGGTCCAGCTGCAGGGATTTGGAAGAGCCCAGGAGCATGGCTATAGCTGTGGCCAGTGCCCATGAGTTGGGTAGTCTTGGCTCGGGATGCTCCCAGCTGTTGCACAGAATAGGGGTCTGGGCTGGCAACCTGTCTCTTCTGGAGTCAGCTTGTGTTTTCCTGATGCTGGGAACATGGTGCCTGGAGTGCAGGTGGCCCTCAGTCCTGAGGCCAGGTTGTTGGTGCTGGGTTGGGCAAGGGATGCAGAACATCTGTGCCACAATGGTCCAGGAGAGATCTGTGCCAGCCCTGGGGCTGGCTGGGATTCTGTGGGGTCCCCTTCTGATGCCTCAGTTCCCTCTTGGAGGCTGCTCTGGGTTACTTCCAGTGGCGCTGTCACATGGCCTGTGGCCACCAGACTTTACTGCACCTGTGTTGCTGGAAGCCTGAGGTGTCCTGAGAGCCTCTACTGTGACCATGGTTCCTGAGGCCTCAAGACATCCCTGCCTCAGCCATCTGCGGTTCATGCTTGCCTTCTGTGCCTGGGCTGGGCTGAGGTTGGTAGAAGTGAGATAGGCAGAATGTAGACAAGGAAGTGGGCTAAAAATCCTACTTGGGAGGAGGCTGAGGCTCGGGCCTACCTGGAGGCCAGCCCAGGAGAGTCTGTTGGCACCCTGTGGTTAATTCAGGCTCCTTTCCTCCACACCCATTCCAGTCTGAATTCCTCAGGGCTAGAAGCTGAGGATTGGTCTCACCGGAAGGTTGAGAGCAAGACCCAGGTCCTGCTGTAAAGCAGCAGAGGAGAGACTGCAGAGGGGGCTAAATATCCATCCTAGAAAATCCCGGTCCACACCTGCGGCGCCCTTTTTTGTCCATGCCGCGTCCTAGTCCATCCACGCCTTGTGACAATCGCTTCTCCAGGAAAAGGACACCGCATGTGGGAATTGGGCGCGGGGATCTTGGAATGTTTTGTACTGATAATTGTAATTTGTGTAGTTCACATGTGTATGTTTTTATGTAATGCTCAATATGCAGTCGAGGGTGGAGACTCCAGGGGGGTTGCTGGAGGCCCTCTAGATAACCCCTTTGTGAGGACTGGTTGTGGGGTTTTGCCTTCTGTGAGTAGTGTGAGAGAGTTTATGCGGGAGCTTTGGGTGGGAGAGCTCATGGAGGAGGATTTGCAGGGTTCCTGTGAGACAACTGCCCTGAGACACTGGACAGGCAGCCAAAGA